>VXAY01002374.1:62724-74846 GCA_013399855.1 Oxyruncus cristatus | reverse complement strand
CCCCCCCGACCTCTAAATCAACAGCTTAATAGTAACTGAAGGTCAGTAATTCATGGTGTAGTGTAGTTGTATGTGTTGCCCCTTCACAAAGAGATAAAACTAAAGAGTGCTGAAGGAAAAATAATTTGAGAAGGGAGTAGAAAGAGGGTTAGAAACTATTTATATAAGGCATTCAAGGTTTGGGAAAGAACTGATTGTGGAAATCTTATCAATTATGGCAGAAGAGTGGGGTTTATTGCACTGTTTAGACATAATATATGGGGAATTAATCTAGACAGTCAAATATCTCTGAACAGTCTAAAAAAACATGCTTATAAAAGGGAATAGTTGGTACCTGTTCACACCCTGTCACCCGTTATCCATCTCACTTCAATAAGAATGGAGTTTCCAGTGACTGACCAAAGCTTTGGAGCATCCAAAAGAAATAATCATGAGGAATCAGGAAACCTAAGTGCGAAGGGAAGGAACAGAGGAAAGGTTTCATCAACAGCTCTACAACAACTAAAAGATGTCAGAACTCGGTGGAGTCTCCAGCTTATCTCATGTTATGAAACAGTAGGAATTGTGGGACTATGTCTTATTCCCCTGGATGGTGTATCTCCTCCACGTGAACATGTGCTACAGGCTGACAGTTTTCTTCCAGCTGGAAGTGTCTAGGAGGTAACAGCACATCATAAATGCAAAGCTACTGTTAGTGTTTTGCCAGTGCAGCTCCTGGGTGAGCCCTGCGTAGAAGAGCCAGAAAGCTGTGCATTACCTTGGGCTTACAGAGTGTACCTGTGAAAAGGAGAGTACACCCAAAAAACAAACCAACAGAGAATATTAACCAAAGTAAAAAAGCAAAACCAAAAATGTCGACTTTTAAACATAGTAGGATAAGCAATGGAAATTTAGACTGATTTCTGAACATAATTTCATTTTGGTCTGGTGTGTTCTTCCGTGTGGAACACAAAGAAAAGAACCAAGATGAACTCCCAGGAAAAGTTATAGAACAGCTAGACCATTAGCAGAAGGCACTTAGCACATAGCACTAGGGATAATTACAAATATATTGATGGTAAGGCACAGCCCTCTAGCAGTTGTGAGTATTCAGGAAGATTTCCAAAGTCCATGATGAACCTTAGAATCACATTTGAGAAGCTGGGTTGCAAGGCTGCAGGTTGCTACTGTATATCTTTTAGTTATTGAGATTGAAATATTAACTCTAATTGTCTTTATGCTCCATATCTCCATATAGCTGTAAGTTTTCTAGTTTTCTAAATTGTTGAGTGTTGCTATCATCTGAAAACCTTATAACTCCTTGCAGGAACATATAATATATGGGTCATATTTCTAGAGCATTCAGTAACTGTACTGAAAAAAGGACAAGACATGGGAAAAGAATAAAGAAGGGGAGGAAGTCAACATGCATTTTTAAAAAAATCAAAAAGTATCATCTGGACACTTGAAACTACTCAAGATGATTAAGATGATTCAACTCATTAAATTTTGTGTCCTTCCTTCCCTGTGAATGCAGCTGTAGAACTATAGTACATAATGAATAATGCTTTGTGTTCAAAAAGTAGTATTGTGTGAAGGAAATAAACAGCAAAAGAAACAGTTTAATATGTATCAATAAAGAGTAAGACCATGAAAATGATCAAACACATACAACAACTTTAAAAGTACTTGAAGCAATACAGGTTTTACGTGGGCGCATCAAACAAGGGACACAAATCAATTCCTTCATCAGGACGTCAATCTCATAAACACAAGGCTGCATGATCATTAAGTCGGAGACGCGGGGCACCACAAGACTTTTCTCTCTGAAAAAATAACTGAAAGTGTCGCCCTCAGGGAAAAAAAAAAACAAAAAAACCCACAAAAATCAACCCTCCCCCACCTTACTAACTTTTTTCAGCTCTCGGTAGAACAGGGTGGATTTCCTGTAGTACCGAGCCCGCCCCTCTCGGCTGCCCGGCCAGGCCCTTTGTTGGGGCTCAGCGAGATGGCGCCGGCGGAGCGCGGGCGGGACGCGGCGCTCGCGGCCCCGCCGCCACAATTGGCCGGATTTTGCTGCAGCTCCGCGGTCGGCGAGATCCCGCTCCCCCTCGCCTCCGAGAGCGCCGACGGCGGGGCCGTGAAGCCGGGCCTGGTGCCGCAGGCAGGGAGTGACCCCGCCCAGATCCGCTCCCGAGCCACGGCCGCCCCGGCCCTCTATGGGAGCGGTGGCGCGAGTGTCCCGCCCCGCCCATGTGCCGCAGTCCTCAACCAGGTCGGACCGACCGCAATATACGCCGCGCTGCGGTCCCTTGCCATTGTACAGCACTCGGGGCTGAACGAGAGGTGCCATGTCTGGCAGAGGCAAGGGCGGGAAGGGGCTCGGCAAGGGCGGCGCCAAGCGCCACCGCAAGGTGCTGCGCGACAACATCCAGGGCATCACCAAGCCCGCCATCCGCCGCCTGGCTCGGCGCGGCGGCGTCAAGCGCATCTCGGGGCTGATCTACGAGGAGACGCGCGGCGTGCTGAAGGTCTTCCTGGAGAACGTGATCCGCGACGCCGTCACCTACACCGAGCACGCCAAGAGGAAGACGGTCACGGCCATGGACGTGGTCTACGCTCTCAAGCGCCAGGGACGCACCCTCTACGGCTTCGGCGGCTAAATCGACTCACTAAAAATTATAGCAATAAAACCACCACGGCTCTTTTCAGAGCCACCCACAAATTTCACAACGAGAGCTGCTTGTTACTGGGTTTTGATGTAAGTTTGTGATAGACGTTTACTGTAAAAATATTCCGGTCGTGCACTGTAGAAATCTGCAGTGTGGTACAAAACAATGTCTAAAGGTACAGAAAAAGCGACTGCGTCAAAATATGCGGTATGCTAAGACCAGAGGCGTTACATAATTTCACTGGTAAATTTAAGCTTACAACAGCAATTATTGCGTACTTACATAATTCCGCTATTTAAAGCAGTAGTGCCTTCACGATAACCGCAAAGCACAACAACGGTACAAGTGCAGCGCCTGAGCTGTGACGGTCACTGAGAGGAAGCGCCTGTAATTACGTTAGTACTTTTTACTCCAATAGGAATGGAACGATTACAATCCTCTAATTTGCATAACGCCGTTATAAATAGGGGAGGGGGGGCGGCGCCATTTTCGATGTTTAGATACAGCAACGAGATTGGAAAGAAAACGTTAGGGATGCCTGAGCCGGCGAAGTCTGCTCCAGCACCGAAAAAGGGCTCCAAGAAGGCTGTCACCAAGACGCAGAAGAAGGGTGACAAGAAACGGAAGAGAGCAAGGAAGGAGAGCTACTCCATCTACGTGTACAAGGTGCTGAAGCAGGTGCACCCCGACACGGGCATCTCCTCCAAGGCCATGAGCATCATGAACTCCTTCGTCAACGACATCTTCGAGCGCATCGCCGGCGAGGCCTCGCGCCTGGCGCACTACAACAAGCGCTCCACCATCACGTCGCGGGAGATCCAGACGGCCGTGCGGCTGCTGCTGCCCGGCGAGCTGGCCAAGCACGCCGTCTCCGAGGGCACCAAGGCTGTCACCAAGTACACCAGCTCCAAGTAGGATTTTAACTTAACCCAAACGGCTCTTTTCAGAGCCACCACGCTTTCCTAAACAGAGCTGTGATTGCCAATACAGTATGGGATTTTCCCTTACGAATTGTATAATGTATGCAAGCAAATAACGCACGTTGTGTGAGAACATAGTATGGCATAACTGTTCAGTTACTAACTTTCAACTTACATATATAACCTCTGCAGTAATAAACAGCTCTTATTGTGAAATCTGTGGGTGGCTCTGAAAAGAGCCGTGATGGTTTGATTGCTATACATTTTTGTGAGTCGAGTTTAGCCGCCGAAGCCGTAGAGGGTGCGTCCCTGGCGCTTGAGAGCGTAGACCACGTCCATGGCCGTGACCGTCTTCCTCTTGGCGTGCTCGGTGTAGGTGACGGCGTCGCGGATCACGTTCTCCAGGAAGACCTTCAGCACGCCGCGCGTCTCCTCGTAGATCAGCCCCGAGATGCGCTTGACGCCGCCGCGCCGAGCCAGGCGGCGGATGGCGGGCTTGGTGATGCCCTGGATGTTGTCGCGCAGCACCTTGCGGTGGCGCTTGGCGCCGCCCTTGCCGAGCCCCTTCCCGCCCTTGCCTCTGCCAGACATGACACCGTCTTCTACCACTGCACGCTGACACCGCCGGCTGCCCGCAGCCACAGTTTATTTGCTGGGTGCCGACCTGGTTGAGGACTGCGGCCGGAGGCGGGGTCTAGGCCTCAGTCCCCGCCCCCCTCGCGGGCTTCCCGCGCTGCGGCGGCCGAGGCTCTTTCCCGGCTCTGGTTCGCAGGCGCGCGCGGCGTTTCCGGCTCTCCCGGGCTGGGCCGGGCCCCGCAGCGCCCTTCCCGCAGCGGGGCGTCGCTGCTCTGCCGCTACCCCCTTTCAGCCCTCACGTCCTTTTGCTGCTTTCCTGTCCTGTCCCGGCCGCGCCCCTGCGCGGGTGACAATTCTGGGTCTCCGCCGGTAGCAGGAGCGGGGGCTGCAGCGCTCCCTTCCCCGTCCCTCCCCGCGGGTCTGCGGCAAAATCCGACCAATGCGGGGCCGCGCTCGCCGCTCCCGCCCCGCGGCTGCTCTCCTCCCTCCCATCCCGGCGTGTGCTTGTGCTTTGGACGCTTTAAGTGTTGCTTTTTAATTTTTTTTTTATTGATATTTGCCTTCATAGAGACCTTCCTCGGGTATATTTATATAACCTCAGCCTTGTCCTCCTCAACTCACAGCTTCTTTCTGTTACTAAGTGCTTCTACTCAGTCACTGCTACTAAGTTAAATAACTAAGTTAATTAAGTCTGTTACTACGTCCTGCTTGAAAGGGGAGGGGGAGGAAACCCTCAAGCCGCGTGGTAAGAGGAGGGAGGAATTTTGTTTGTTTTTTTTCTTTGTGTTTGTTTGTTTTTAATGTAACGTAGAATTTCCTTCCTGTGGATTTAAACATGAAAAGTTCTGTGGTTTGGGCTTGTTTGTTTCGTTGGGATTTGGTTGCTTGTTTGTTTTTTTTTTTTTTTTTCGCTCGCAACACATGCACACACATACATGAAAACACGTACATATTTATCTGTCATATCCTTAACCATCAAGCATATTTTTGGCCATTTCGAGGATAGGTGAGAGCCTAAAGAATTCTTCTAAGAGGACAGACAGTTAAGGAAGGCACCACAGTTTATAACATTATTTTCTTGGAATGCTTCCTATTGGGAAAGTATGAGACTCTGCACCTTAATGGAAATGAAAGCCTATTAAAATTCTGTATTACACTAATATTTGGATTATCCCCTTGCTAAATATGTGCCATTTAAAATAGGAATCCTATTCATACTTTTAACAGTCAACACTAAAATACAGATCACTGCTACTAATTTTCCTGGATTAAGGTAGACTTCTTCAAACTAATAAACTTTACTTCCCGACACAGATAATATTACACTAATTTATATTGAGATTAAACAGAATTTCAAAATTTAAAAAAAAATGTTTGTGGCGTTTTCCCTTTCTTCTTTTTAACAGCACAATTTCCCACAATTTTTTATTGATTTTTTATCTAAAGGTAATTTATCTTTTTATTTAATAGAGTAATATTGAAATAATCATAAATAAGTCTTTAAAACCTGTGAAAATGAGAATTTCCTAAAGTACTTTTTAGAAACTTTGTTTTGATGTGATTTCTGGTTAAATTTGCATTTAGTCTTCATGTTCTGAGACCTCAAAGCATTATGAAATATAAGCATTATAAAACATTTTCACTGGCATAATTTTGTGTAAGTTCTTTGAAAAAGAGAAGAAAAAAAGAGAAGTGTTTCAGTAAAAACAATCCCATTCCCTGCATCCTTCTTTTTTAATAATAATAATGGCTCACACATTTTAGGGTGCCAATTCAATGTGCTGAGGCCTGAACATGGGAATATGGGTGAGAGTGTCTGTCCTATATGGTGTAGTAGTTGAGTTCTGCATCTATACTGGAAGAGTTGAGTGAATTAGTGGGGACTTTATATTGTACTTTTAGTTAAATGGCTAATAAAAAGTAACTCTTAAACATTATTTATAATGTGCTCAAAAAAAAAACCCTCAAACCATCCCCACCTCCAAAACTCTTGAGGATAAAAAGTATTAGTATTTGAAAGTGTTCTTAAAATACAACATGTAGAAGATCTTGTAAAATACTGGGTATTTTGAAATACTTCTAATGGAGCCTTAGAGCCATTCATTTCAGGACCATTAAGCTAGATAAATCTTACGAGGTTATGTTAAGAACTCTCTATTCTTCCTATTTAAAGATCCCAAAGTTACAGGTCTCTGAAAATGTATAATGTCTGCATATATATGTGCACACACACACGCAACACCTCAGTCCTCACTGCATGTGATCAGTATTGACTACTTCACATTAGACTGGCTGTTCATTTTATTTCTGCGTATACTGTCCTTGTGCTACTGCAAGGTGAACTCAAGCTCTGCACATACATTCCTAAACAACCAGCAAAACAGCAAGAACTGGCAATATTGCTGACTGTTAAAATTTTCAGGCATTGGATGCAGAGGTGAGGTGACACACCTGGTCTAGTAAAATTTCTGTATTGTATTGGCCAAGACTGAGAACACCAAAGAGGCCCTGGAGTGACAAATACTGGCAATCCCCTGCGTTTTCTTTGGTGTATGTATAGTTAGCACTCTAAGACTTTTCAAATTGTCTCTTCTGGAAGTGGACTAGCCCATATCCACGTAAATGATCTTCATTTTTTTCCCCGAACATGTGCTTTTTACCTAAAAACAAAACAACAACAATCTGCCAAATAACTCTGCCTGGGAGAACTGATGGGAAGATCAAAATTGGCCCAAATAAGGAAAATAACATTTAATTTCAACAACCAGCACCATACTTTGTTTAGGAGAAGGACACAGGGGGTGGATGGCAGAAAGCTCCCATAATGTTTTATTTAATAATATAACTAACTTGAATTTCAATGAGAATTGTTTATTTCTTAGAAGTCCTTTAATCTCAGTGTGACAATGATTTGGACAATGAGCTCTTTGACTGCAGCAAAGCATACAGAAATTCTCAAACACTACTTATCGTTACACTGGTGTACTGGAGATGTTACCTGGATTTTCATGGACTATCAGCAGTCTGAATTAATCTGGAACATGTTCAAACCTCAGCATGTTGAATTGACATCTGAAACACACAAAGATTTACACTTGACTTTCAGCTCTTCCTGAAAACCTGTGTCCCAGAAACAGGTTTGTGGGGGTTTTTTCCTGTCATGCTTCTTAAATCATGCATTAAGATCTACATCCTCATGTTCATTACAACATTGACGTACTGATTGGGATCATATGGAACATTTACAAAAAAGTGTATCATGAGCCCTCTGGATCAATTACTTACCTACTGATAGCATTACAGGTTGAAGCTCTTACAGGCCAGAATTTTGTAAAGCTTTACAGGTTCATCCTGATGGATCAGTGCTGTGCTTACAATAACATATAGATCAAAAATCCAAGCGCAGAGAGAAATGGGGTGGTCATAAATATATCAAATATTCATGGTGTGGGGAAGGCATGCAAAGAAATGCTGAGAGATCTTCAGAAGCATGTGGTCCTGGGGAAGGGTAGAAAGTAGAAAGACAAGCAATAAAGACACAGAGGATATTTGATTATGTTTTTTAATATCTTGGCTACATTTAAATTCCACATGAGAAAAAGAACAGATGACAGCACAGCAGAGTACAGACTTTGCTGATGTTTAAAGACCGAGTGATCAAGCCTAGTAAAGAAATATCTTCACAGCACTGCACTAGCAAAACCTCAGTGCTTAGGGATAAAAAGTGTGAAAGACAGAAATGGAACTGAAGCCATACAGTGTCGATACATGAAAACTTGAAAAAGCACCAAGGGTGGCCCACGTGAGAAAGATGTGGAGGGAGCAGTGTTGGGGCAGTGCTGTGCTCCCCTCAGCAAGCCCTTTGCAGCCCCAGTGTCCCTGCAAGTCTGGGTTTGTGACTCTGAAACCTTACCCTAACCCCAAAGGCAGTCATGGGCTAAGGTTGAGGTGCCGTGGATGGCCTATGTGGGAAAGATGTGGAAGGAGCTGTGTTGGGGCAGTGCCATGCTCCTCTTGGCATGCCTTTTGCAGCCTCACCGTCCATGGAGCTCTAGGCTTTGTAGCTCTCTGAACCCTAAAGCTGACCCAAAACATAACCAGTGGTGCAGATGAGAAAGGGGAGCAGAGACCAATGCTGGGGCAATGCCATGCTCCCCTTGTCATGCCTCTTGCAGCATCAGTGTCCCCGGAGCTGTAGGATTCATTTCTCTGAACCCTATCCATCATTGCAGCTTGGGGCTGAGGCCCCCAACCAGGTGGGCTTATGTTTTTTATGTACAAATGATTTTAATTCAAACTTGGTTTGCATTGTTTTTTTTTTTATATTATGTTCCTCTAATTTGTTGTCTTTTTATTACTAGTCCCTATTAATACTCTATCAGCTTTACTGAGAACAGAGCTTTCCATTTGCTGCTGCTTCATGGTCTTACAGAGGAAATTTTGTTAACTGTATTCTTCTTTCTCCATAGCCTCATGAAGTACCAGTAGCTTAGCATGAATAGCTGAAGTGGTTGTTGCATTAGGCCACGAGAGCTGACAAAAGGAAAAGTTTTTGCCAGGAAACTGGTGCTGCTAACATACAACTAGCCACAAGCAGAATGAAAAAGGTAAGGAAGGATTAAAGAATCAATTTCAAGGACTGAGATAATGTCAGATGAAGGCCACCTACACAGCAGTTAAAAGCAATTTAAAAAAAAAAGTAAAAATCAAGAGACAGCTGGAACAAGTGATTGACTTGAGTGGAATGCTGGGTGATACATGTGTGATTGAGGGTTAATTTCTGGTGTAGTGGTCACTCTCCAGATACACCTAGCTCAAGTTGTAAGCTGAGAGCTAATAAAAGACAAATTGGAAACCTTCACTTGAAAGAGTGCATTAATTAGCAGGATCCTAGGGTCAGACCCTGTGGCCAGTATAATTAAATCCATGACAACAGTATCTGACAAAGTACTTTCTGGTACATAATACGAAATCTTAACAAATGTTCACACTGTTGTGACAATGTTGTTTGCACGTCTGCAATCTGAAACCTACTTATATCCAGCTTGAATTGCAAGTGGGAAAGAAGAGAGAGGCAATGATACAGCAGGGCAGTAGTGGCCAGGCTTGTAGGAGAGCTGAGGCTGGCTAAGCTCAGTAACCATAAGGAGTGAAGTCTGAAGACAGTAATCAGCACCTGATTCCATAGGAGGGATTTGCAAATGAAAACATGTTAAGGAACTATCTTTGCATACTGGCTTGAATGGAAACCACCACCATATCACTTTTACAAAATATGTGCATTACAAAAGGTAATTGAAAATCTCAACTCTTTTTCATATGGATATATCTATTCATATTTTTTTCAGAAAGTAATAGGTGCCAGGCAGGACTGATTCAAATATTTTTGTTCTAGAAAGATGCTTCCATCAGACCCTCTCATGTATTTCTGATGAAACGAAGCATTTCACCAGGACTCAGTAGCTGTGCTCTCTCTTACCCATTGGACCGAGAGGAAGTACATTTTTCCAAGCAGTGGTTTGAATTTGAGTCAGTTCATCCATGGAGGATGGCTAAAGACCCCAGAACAGTCTTAGCCAAGTATGTTGCTGAGCATCCGAGATCACCTGTTGAAAACACCTTACCTGAGTAACAACTGCAATTTACAAGTCAATGCCCCGGTGGTCACCACACAGGTCTTGCTCACATCCAGCTTCTATTTGGCAGCATCCATTTATCTCAGGCTCTCCTGTAAAAAGCATGGAAAGGCAGCTAAACCTTTGCTGGCACAAAAGGAATCTCCACTGTTATTCTCACTTCGAGTCTTGCACTAAGTCACCTATGTGTAAATGACACCCTTTCATAATACACCCCAAAACTACCTCAGACTTAGACATTAGAATTTAGGGTTTATACAAGCTGTCCCTTCCTGTAAAAAAGATCACTGCACATCTGTTTTTTTCTCAGCTGATGGGAGTGTTAAGTGTTTTTTACAATTCAAGCATGCAACTCCCTGAATGAGTCCCAATAATACTTTATTTATTAAAACAGTCTGAGATCTCATAAAGACTAGATGAAAAATGAGAGATTAAGGAAAATAAAACCTGTTTCCCCATCTCACTCCTCCAAAAAAATTTATATCTCGAACGTGGGGAAAAAAAAAAGGCACATAACTTTTGACCCAAATGTCTGCTGAAATGTAAGTATTCTGGCCACTGACCTACTTTTACTTGATTTATTAGATTTTTTTATTATAAGTATATATAAACAGGTTCAGATAAGTAAATAGATCTTTGTCTACGACAGTAACAGGAAATGAGTTTGTTTTCACTAAGATTCGTTGCTGCAATCCCATTGGTGTTCTACTCAAAGAAAAGAAACCCGTTCTGAAAAACACAAGTCCTATGTCAACGAGCAAATGTGGTGGGATGAATAAATTAGAGCAGAGACTTCTTAATTCCCAAAGCACTGTTCCCTGTACCTTCCCCCCTCCCTTTTATCCCTCCGAGGTTAAGTAACAGAAAATGGCTGAAAGTGAGAAAGCAGGAAGAAAGAAAATGGTGTGTCGAGCTACTTGATTGGTCAGATTTTGCTGCAGAGTCCAAGTTCCTGACACAGAGAAAGGAAAATTAATAAGACGAAGTGTATCAGCAGTTTAAAGAGAACTAAGAGTCTTGCAGGTTTTAGGGTTTTCAAGAGAAATATTTCCTCTAGGCAATTCTAGGGGCCTCTTTGTTTTCGAGTTAAAATGAACGCTGTATTCAACTCAATCCAACCGCTCCTTAAAGGCACAGGTACTCATTTGTAGCAGCGAAAAGGGCATTATTTCCAATAATTCAATGAAACAGGAAGCTCCCTAAATTGTATAAAGCGACCTGCTGTATTAAAACAGACAAACCAACCAAACTAGCAAACAAAACAAACAAACAAACAAACCAAACAACCCCACACACAAACAACAAAACACCCCCCCAACAACAAACAACCAAACAACAACCAAAAAGAAAGGTGAAGTCAGAAATTATTTTGAAAATATAANAAAAAACCGAACAACCCCACACACAAACAACAAAACACCCCCCCAACAACAAACAACCAAACAACAACCAAAAAGAAAGGTGAAGTCAGAAATTATTTTGAAAATATAAATTTTTCAGTCACCAACTGTAGATCTATGGAGAGCAAGGGGATGTGCAACTGAATTTACAGCCAGAGAAAAATCTGTTTTCCAGGTAGGGTCACAAAAATCAGTTATTACAACAGATAGAGAAGAGTCTCCATTTAAAAGTAATTCTAGATTTGACAAGTTTTTATTCACAGATACTCCTTGGAAAACACCTCCTCTGTGGAAACTTCAGAAAATCTTTTCAGGAGCCTCAACAGTGATGGAGAAAATTGATCTAAGCTGACATCTCTAATAATTCAGACAGGATACTCAGACCCGTTAAGGATGCCACCAGTGTGTCCTAGAGAAGACACCAGGAAAAGGTACAACTCATAAAACGTGACTCGCAGAAAACACCCTTGCCTTCGCCCTGCCCCCAGCTCTTTGGAAGTACACTTATCTCGGAATGAACGTGGGTGCTTGAGAAGGGCTGAAAATGCCCGCGGGACGTCACTCACGACAGCAATATTCAGACCAGGAGTGATAGAACACTGGGATAACTACTGACCAAGAGCCCTTTCAGGAAAAGGTAGGAAAGGATTTCTTGCAGCTTCAGAAACAAAACAAGCCCCCAGAGTATAATAATAATAATAATAATAATAATAATAATAATAATAATAATAATAATAATAATAATAATAATAATAATAATAATAATNAAATTTGGAAACGAAAACTAGCTGTAACGTTACCATGAGAACATAAAGTGTACGCAGCACAGCAGAAAGCATAATAAACTTAAATTCTCTAATCGTGATTGCAGAATTCTGTAAAGGTCCACCCCTTTATGAATTCAGGTAGCTTGTACAAAAGCTTTACGGACATGCAGCT
>VXAY01002374.1:0-36030 GCA_013399855.1 Oxyruncus cristatus | reverse complement strand
GGTAGGGGGAAAAAAAAAAAAAAAAAAAAAAAAAAAAAAAAAAAAAAAAAAAAAAAAAAAAAGGCAGCCTTTAGAAAGCGTTTTCGCAGGGAATGTAGACTTTTATTTTTTCCAAGTCTTAGCGTAACCACGGCGGGAAGTTTAGCTTCCCATCCACTCCCCAGACAAATATCCCACACGGATAGTGGCGTGTGGACAGCTCTGCTGCAGGCACGGAGCTCAGTGACGGAGTGTATCAGCCCTTTTGGGGACAATAGTAGGTGGCTCTTAAAAGAGCCGTTGGGTTTAAGTATTTCCACTTCAGCACTTCATTTCTTGGGCGCTGCCTTCTTCGCCTTCGCTGCCTTCGGCTTGGCCGCCTTCGGCTTTGCTGCTTTCGGCTTCACCGCTTTTGCCTTCGCTGGGCTCTTCGCTGCTGCCGCCGCTTTTTTGGGCTTGGCAGCCTTCGTCGCCTTTTTGGGGCTCTTGGCTGCTTTCTTGGCCGCGCTGGCCACCGGCTTTTTGGCTTTCTTGGGGCTCTTCTTCACTGCCGCCGCCTTCTTGGGCTTCTTGGCGGCGCTGGCCGGCTTTTTAGCCGCCGGCTTCTTGGGCTTGGCTGCAGCTGTTTTCTTCTTGGGAGCTTTTTCCTTCACTTCTCCAGGTTTCTTGCTGAGGCGGAAAGAGCCGGAGGCGCCGGTGCCCTTGGTCTGCACCAGGGTGCCTTTGCTGACGAGGCTCTTGAGCCCCAGCTTGATGCGGCTGTTGTTCTTCTCCACATCGTAGCCGCCGGCGGCCAGCGCCTTCTTGAGCGCGGCGAGGGAGAGCCCCTTGCGCTCCTTGGAGGCGGACACGGCCTTGGTGATGAGCTCGGTGACGCTGGGCCCCGCGGGCTTGCGGGCTTTGGAGCCGGCCGCTGCTTTTTTCGGCTTCTTGGCGGCGGCCTTGGCGGCGGGGGCCGCGACAGCGGGAGCGGCGGCGGGAGCGGTCTCCGACATCGCTGCAGAGACTTCTTCCTAATCAAAAGAAAGTAATTGGGCTACAGTAACCCCGATGCCTGAATTTATAGCGAAGCGGTGATCTGTGATTGGTGCTTTGCAGAGCCCGCCTAACTGTTAGCCAGGAAGAGCTTTTCCTCCTCCGAGTCTGTGTTTCTTCGGAGTTATAAATTCATATTTTTTGTAAAACGAGTGCTGTAAAATCACCCCAGCTTCTTCGGAGAGTGAAGAGAAGACAGTGGACTTTCATTCGGGAGAGTTTCTTGCTGTTTGGACCACAGATGAAAGAGAAAAGCTGTTTTTAACACTGCGTTGTGAAGCCAGAAAGACCCCGGGAACGGCAAACTTTTGTTTTTCCTTCTAAATTAAAATAAAACGTGTCGATAAAAAGTCTCCCCAGTAATGCAGGCTTACTCTTTGGGGGGTTTTCTCCAGTTTAGGATAGGAACCGAGTGGGCAGCTTGAGTATTTTTGTCGTAAATTGATTTCAAAGAGAAGGAAGTAACACAATTTCATGGCTGAGCTTTGAATATGGATAAAGATTCGGCTCTCTTAACCGTATCTTTAACTATTAAGGATGCAGTATTTCAACAGAATTTCTTGTTTTGGGAAAGTAAAAGACCTTCAGAGGAATATATACACTGTTGAAAATTGTTTGGAACTTGCCAGGGATCTGCTTTTTTTGTGTTCTGCTCTGTAAGTGGATAGAATGATTTTGATATTTTTACAAATAGTCTGTTTGTAAAATGAAGCTGTTAACGCCTAGTTGATACATATGAATTCCAAATAAACTACTAGTTTAATGCTATCTCAGTTATGATAACGTATGCTATTCTTTCAGATTTACAAACTTCAGAAGCACGTTTGTAGGGGAAAAATGTCTCACAGGTATAGATACACTAATATGTATCATATGCTACTTAAACGTTAATAGAGCCTACTGAAGCCCCGGTTCTCACTAAACAAATTAAATACTGTGGAATTCTGGCCTGTGTGAATAGAATGCTTCACCTTCAATATTATCTGTAAATATTTAGACACTGAGTGTTGGGGTTTTGGTGTTGTTTTGTTTGGTGGTGGTGGTGTTGTTTCCCATAGGTTTCATATTCCTCCCATTCTTTTCTTTAAAGGAAAATGAAAACTCTTAACAATTTAGGGTTTCATCCAGATCTTCAGAATACTGAAATATTTTTGACATCCTCATAAATCAGAATCAGTTTTAATTATCATAATCCCACTAAAATATTAAGTCTCATAAAGTGACAATAGAAATTGATTAACATTTTTAAGGACTGCTATGAATTGTTTGGGGTAATTTTTTAATAAATCAGAACACAAAAGCCATGATTGGTTTTTAATTAAAAAGCAGTCAGATTTTTTCCCTTGGTTGCAAAAAACAGTTTAAGATCAAACTTAATATTTGCCCCATTGTACTTTGTAAAAATTTGTCATGCAAAGTGTCAGTGGCTATTTCAGCAAAGGAGCACGGATGAATTTGAGATTCAAGATGACATCAAGACCTTGGTGTGTATTTTGATATATTGAATGCTAAAGATAAAACGAAGTTATACTTGATAGTAAGCCGTTTTAATTGAAAGGAGGTGGATTAAGATGGTAATGATACATCAGATACACTAGAATTACAAGTGAAAACAATGAACCATCACTTTGTCATATTCTTTTATTTCTATTTGCATTTTGTTGTGTTTGCAAGCAGGCCAGATAATAAATGCTTTGAAGGAGAGGAAAGGAAAAGTAGAGGTTGGGAAAAATTAAGCTTGTCAGTACTCCACAGTAAAAAACAGACTGAAAAGCATATTGAAGTGGGCTGTGAAATCTGCCACGCTTCTCGTGAACACGACATCGTTCCCACATAAACAACTAGACCAAATCCACAGTAGCCATAGATTTTGAAAGCTCAGAGTGGCAACCCAGATTAACAGCATGAATATGTTTGAGGTAAAAAAGTAGTTGGCTGTGGTAGGATGAGGACATTATGCTTACTTTCCGGTCTGTACGAACAAAGACAGCCATAAAGTAAAATCTGACTGTAAATGATACAAAAGAGAGAGCCTGGAAGTGTCGTCATCCATCCAGGTGTGGTAAACGTGATGTACGTTCTTCCGAGGATAAGGACAGCTTGAAGGTTAATGTGCCTTAATCTCTGCAGCTTTGATAGTTTAGTGTTAGAGCTCTGTAGCTCCTGTTTGTTACACTTGAAAATGATCAGGAAGCTGGGAGCAACTGGGAGCGGAGGCCACTGGTGCAAGAATGCAGCTGTAGCCTCAGGGGTGCATCCTCTTTACACATCCCTCACATTCACACATTTGGGTAAGTTTCCCTTCAAGCTTGCTTTTAGTAAACTCAGTTCATTAAGAGAGGAGAGGTTTCCTTTCCCTCCCCCATAAACAGGATGCAGGTTAGAGATAAGGACGGGAGGTAGGATGGGAGAAGAGATCTCAGATCTTGCTCCCTAAGTAGCGCAATCACTAGAACTCCACCCGCAGCACACAAGGATTGCTGCCCCTACTCTGGGAAGTTTTAAAGGGACAAGGACATCTCTTGTTGGTTTGGGGTTTTCGTTTTCCTTGTTTGGTTTTGTTCTGTTTTTGTAGGGAAAGCGTATGAATAAGGTTGTGAAGGTCGTTATCTAAGAATGTCAAGGGTCAGAATTTAGGGCTTCTCTCACTTCTAGTTCTGGGTTCATCCCTGTAAGTTTTCACGTCTCCTGCTCCCTATTTTGAGTTACACTTCTGAAGTCCTTCTCTTTTCCCTACTAGTCTGAGACATTGGAAGACTTGGCAGCTGGCCTCCGGCATTATGCGTCAGCATCCGTTATTGTATATTTTCCTTAACCATCACACTGACTCTCTTCTGCACAGAGAATTATCCCTGGCCTACTTCTGATCAGAGAAAATGTTCTTGATTTTACATTTCTGCAGAAGGCAATCTTTTTCTTTTTAAAGAGAGGGGCTTTATAGTTATGAGGTAGTGTGAAAAGTGGAGGCTTTTTTAGGGTTATTCCCACATCCCAGGCCAAGCAATGACATTTTCTAGTTAATTAGATAAAACAAACTTATCAGGAGCTTTGAAAAATTTTCAAGTTTGCATTACTGGAAATAGCTGTTAAATGCAACACTGACCCACAACGACAGTTCTCCTATTTTAGAGACTGATCATTGCAGATAGCAGTGATATTGACATGGGTGTTTTACAGATAAAAGAAAAAGGCAAAGCAAAACAAGCATTCGAAAACATAACTTATCAAATCAGTGGTAGATTGTGGAACAGTTTTCAACCAGAGAAATTTTCTTCCTGTCAAACAAAATTACTTAAAAATAATAATAATAATATAAAAAAATAATTGGGGAGTGGGCTGGTAATAAAAAGTATTTGCAGTTTTCATGTGAAGAGATAAGTATCTCATCTTCTAATCTAACCCCTGATGCAATAGCTTCTATCCCCATGATCAAAGAAGGATCATCTAGAAGAGGGAGACACTAAAACGTCTCTGGGGAGCATGTTCCAAAAAATTATTCCTTATGTTTAAATAGAATTTCCTGTGTTTCAGTTTGTACCAATTGCCTCTTGTCCTGGGCAGGACTGAGAAGACTGGATCTGTTTCCTCTAGTCCCCCCATAAGGTATCTAAACACATTGATAAGATATTCCTCATGTGAGAGATGGCCAGTCCCTTCATCATCTTTGTGCACCTTCACTGGTCTCACTTATGTTCACGTTTCTGTTGCACTGTGAAGGCCAGAACTGGACACAACATTCCAGATGTGTCTCTCCAGTGCAGAGTGGAGCAGTAGAATTGTTTCCCTCTGTACTGTTCTGCACACAGTACTTCTCTAGGTTAGTTTGTAAAGCCTATTAGATTAACCCTGAATGGCACTGCCACGACTTTTTAAATTTTGATAGTTAAATAAGGACAGCTTCAAAAGATACTGTAACCCCTCACACAGTCCTTAGTTTCAAGGCTTGTCAAGACCAGTTTGAGCTACCCCTATTTGGTTCAGTGATTGTGCTGTATATGACTGAAAAATACATTAAGACTAGCTAGAGTCTCAGCAAAACTCAAATCTGTACACTCTGGAGTGGTCAAAAGGTGACTCTGATCAAAGAGGTGACTCTTCTGCCTGCCATAACTGCTAAATATGTGATAATGGGCAAAAAAGGGTGGTGCATTTTAATGAATCATCCCCCAAATCTCCTTGTCTGCCCATAAAATGACCACCTAAATCATCAAAACATTTCTTCCAGCTTCTGAAAGCCTTTGGATCACAGATGTTCTTATAACCAAAATTTACTTCTCTTCACCCATCCCTGTGACTGAGAATTATCATTATTACAAGTAGTGTTACTAGACTTCGGAATCTTGGTTGTGAGCAGGATTCTGTGTTACTTTGTTCTGTAGACCAATTACCTTCGTACTGTTTTCAGTTGAAGATAAAAGGGAGAAAGATAAGCGCAGACAGATAAAGAAATATGGGGACCTACATGCAAAAGTGTGGAAATTTAACCCGAACTGTAACTTCTACAGAGTTCCTGGAAAAAACTGAAATGTTGTTTCTGAAACTCTGTTACATGCTTTCTGTTCTCCCAGGTGCACAACATAGTCAAACTATAATTCTTTTTTTTTTTTTTTTTTTTTGNTTTTTTTTTTTGTGATGTATTTTGCAAATGCTGCTTCGGTCAGAAATGTAAATTGAAACTAGGCCATCGATACAGAAAAACTGTGTCCTACCCCTTCAGTGACACAGTCCACGTTATCAGATAAAATTTCCTAAGGTTTTAAAGGTAATTTTAGCTCTTCATGCTGAGTGACGGGAAATAGGATGCTGAAAGCTTTCTAGGATAGTATGCCATTGACACATCTATGCACTCATCCTGTGCAGCCTTTCTTGCTCTTTAGGTATCTAAAGAATATGTCCAAGAAATAAGCACATAATTAGACATTTTGGATTACAGATTAATGTATTTCTCAGGGTTACAGACTCAGCACACCCTGGGATAGGAATAACTCATGTTGAGTTTTACTAATTACGAGATCAGACAAATTCAAGGAAGATATGAATAAAACAAGAATTCACAGTACTCAGACATAAGGGAGGAAATGAAACCCATTTTTAATAGGCTTTATCCAAAATTGACTTTAGAAAGAGTCTCAGTAGAGGATGCAATGTGTTCCTTGTGCTGGCTGATACATCGCAGATTTTCTCTCTGTTTCATTTTATTTCATTTTAGAAAAGTATTTGAAATAAAAGTATTAATCATGGAAACTTGGTGTGTCAGAAACACCATCTCTTTCAGGGTAGAAATTTGTATTTAAGTGTTTGCGATTGTCAACTATGAAATTAAAATGCAGTGTCAAACTGCAGACTTCTGCAGGCCTCAGTCCTAGACCTGGTATAATTTTACTTATGATTTGAATTTTAGTCTACATAGCTTGTATATAAGTACTGTGAGTACCAACAAGCAAACAAATGCTAAAACAGTTGAGGACATTTTATGTATTGAAAAATGCCTGATATGAGACACCATCTTCAAAAATAAGTTAGACACTTTACCTAGAAAGAACTATCAGTTTTACAAATATCAAAAATATTGCAGAACTGCCACTGTCAGTAGCAGTTGACAGGCACCTGAGTGGATCTGAAATGGTGTAGTCCCACTTTGAGTTTCAGGCCTAGTTTTTAGTACCAAACTTCAGGTAATGACAAGTGAAAAATAAGTCAATCCACAAAAGAGAGCAAGAGTAATTGTACGATGCCTAAAAACTATTTCCTACTGCAAAGGCATGTTCAAGTCCTCTGACTGAAAGAGAAGGTTAAAAACTGAAGTTTCTTAAACACTTAGAACATGACGAGAAAAGAAGTAATTTTTCCTCATATACATTGTAGAAAATACAGAAACTGATGGTCTTCAAAGCAAGTCAGCAATAAGGAGATAACTTCTAATACAGAGTAGAAAATGTTGCATGGAATGATAGCAGAGTCCCCGGGAATCAGTGTGACTGAGTAACCCTCAGAAATAAAATGGGTTCTGTTGACCTAATAATGGATGGAGGCCAACAAAAATTGCTTGTGTCTAAGTACGGGTAATTATCACAGAACTACAGATTAGAAAGTATCTGTGTGGACAAGGGAGGAGTGTTGTGTGCGAAACACTTGACATCTAATGGTATGTTTGGAATCATCTCCCATAGCATTCTCATTTGGAATCAGAGGGACTATGGGCAGGATCCCCAGGGTGTTACGTGTTTGAAAATTATCTGTAGCACAGGGTCAAAGGGCTATATTTAACAGCTTAGTGCCTGCAGGCAACCAGTAATTAAAATAATGCCCCAGGGTTGATATTATTTGGTGTTTTCTGGAAAAACCTGGGAGATGAGAGAGAATGTACATTTAGCCTGTGTAGATAATACCAAGCGAGGAAGGATAGAGGAGTCAAAAGTAGTACAGTCAATTAAAAAGGACTTCAGTAAACCTGAATATTGGGCCAACAAAAATCTTGTGCAGTGTGGCAAAGAGAAGTGCCAAGTTCTGCACATAAAGAACAGCAGCAACGCGTAATGGTTATGACCGGTCTGACCTGGCCAGGATCTGGATGTTGTGGTGACTTTCTCAGCCGCTGTATCCTTAAAGACAAGCCTGCTGCTTTGTCCAGAGCATAACCACAAATAAATCCCTGTAAGCAGCTGGGGGTTCCAACTGAAGTTTCTGGGTTTCCAACTAAGTATTCATTCATTCATGGCTAGGCTTCGCGAATGAAATTAGAGAAAGGACTCTACCCACGTTTGCTACAAGCGCGTTGATGGCTAAGAAGGCCAATGCAAGATAGACAAGTCCGGTTGCAAAGGGCACAGCAGAAAGTCTCCTTTGGTGGTACTGGCAAGACTCGGTTCTTTCTGCATTGTCTTTTCTCCTCAGAAATGATTCTGCGTGTGTTCTCAAAAGAGGCAGCAGCATTATAGGTAGTGTGTCTTCCTATCACAAAACCAAAGTATTGCAGTAGTGTCTGGAGACACCAACACAATGCACATCACCATTTTTCAGACTTGGCTTCCTCCAGAAACACACAGTCCAAGACAAAATTCAATAAATTCCTACAGGGATGCCCACATTAGATTCATTACTTGGAAAACTATACCCCGGAGAGACCATTTGGACAAGGCAGTACTTTCATCTGCTATTAAGTACTTAGAGCTCTGTAAGAGTTGGCAGAGTTCAGCTGCAAAACTTACTGCTCAGAGCAGCTCTGCATGAGTGGAGCTGCTCAGTCTCAGCTGTGCAAAAAAATATGTTGCTTACAATGCTTTCTTGATACTTTTTTCTAGCTTAATCAATGGTTAATGAATCATGAGACATGTGCTGCTTCAAATGCCAGTTTAGAAAGTAGAGTAAGGATTTGAGAGAAGCAGTCATGTGTCAGCCGTGGTTGCCAAGTAGCTGGTTTGCTGGTTGCTATGTCTCTACCTGAATGCAGGAGCAGACTCTCATGGTGTGTAACAGAGCTCTGAGCTCCACAGACCACCCTGGTTCAGGGAAACCACCTGGAGTACTTGTTAAAAAGGTCCTTTGGTGTCTTTCTGGGAGAACCCCAGGAATGCCCTGGGCATGCCCAGGATTTGCCCAACATGGCTGCCCTTGCCCCCACTTATAGGTTATTGATGCTGTCCCTTTTCTCCTATGTCTTAAAAAAGCTTTGTATGAAGAACTGGGTATTTTATTAACTTCTCAATTCTCCAAATCTGATCTAGGAGTTCCTCCAGCTTCCTCCAGTTCATGGACCTATTCAGCTATAATAGCTTTTCAGTGAACCTGTAAGACTGCAGCTTGTGCATGGAGTGGTAGGGGTGAGGCCCATGCAAGCCTCCATGACAGTCACTCAGACAACATGACCACGAGCCAATTTTCGGAAGATTTTTCCTCTGTGTGGATCATCTGATCTTCGAGATATTCTCTGTGAGTGGGAAACTGCATCCTCAAAGTGCAGTCCATGCTGCTGGACCATGACAGAGTTCTTTTCTTGATTTATCAGTCCCTGTGTAGTTTCTGAATTTGGCAGCAAGAGGGAGGTTGAAAACAGTCCAAACCAGGGCTGCAGCCCAACCTCTTGTATCTCTGACTGACAGGAGTGCTTAAATAAAAAGGTGAGAATAGGGCTTTCCACCTCTGACTGTCTCAATTAGAGAGGAAGGGGAGACATTAAATTAATTATAAAAGTACCAATCATTACTAGAAAGTACCAATCACTAAATCTGTGACACTTTTTGCTAGTTTTGCTTAAGCAGAATAAAATATTTCTGCAACTACGCTACTGCAAGAAGATTCCTTCCAAATGGCAAATCTACACGTGCAAATATTGACTCAGACCTCAGTTTCAAAATGAAAGAGTTCTGTGCATAAAAAAGTTCTTACGAAACTGATGTGGGCTGCTCTATTTCAGTAAACAACACATTGTAGCATGGTTTATGTGCTGAAATGAAGGTGGGATATGTGGGCACAGGGATACAGAGAACAAGGACCTCTGGTGCGTATTTAAAAGCTTAAGGTGTGCCAAAGAAGTCAGATCTTGTGCAGTTTACAGCCCTACACAGATGTAGAGACAGGTTCCAGTTGATCACATTCTCATGCTGTAGAGGTTGAATACTCTCCATCCAAGTTCTTTCAGATATTACACATGAGGAGAGTTTAATGCCAAATTTTCTTACGGAGCATATTTGACATTAAATTAGATTTTGAATTAGCAGAGGGATACAGCATTGTACTGAAATTGCATCACAAGCATAATAAAGCAATTGGAATATAAAATTGAATCACAGTAGAAACGGGATTCTCATTATGGTCTCTATATGCTCAATGTCAACACTTGGCCTCAGTCCCTGTGAAGAAATATATTGATTGAAACCATCTCAAGGCCATTACTCCCTTCAAACTTTTCCATTTTGTCCAGTTTTTGTAATTTATGTTGGACTGAGCCACATATTCATGGCCCACCTTCCATACCCCATATTTCAGTCTGGTTTGCTCAGAAAGACGTCAGTCTGAGGGAACCTGATGATTCACTGGTGCAGCTCTCTTGTCAAAACCCATGATAACCCTTCAGTCTCCCTGATGTTGAGATACATGCAGCTTTTCTTTACAGTACATTATTTTTCTTTACAGAACTTTATTCCTCCAGCTCATTGTCTTTTTGCCCTTCTCCTGTGGGTGTGTGCTGGTCTGTCAAAAGTGCCCAGGATTTTAGTACGAGGGAAGAACTTATTTCTTTCCTCCAGATGGTCCAGATGAGATCTACTATGTGCTCAGCATAGCAGATCACAGGAGCATGCAACAGTGGAAAGCAGGGATCTGTACAACCTGTCTCAGTCATAAATGACAAATTGCAATTCCATTCTTCCTTTGAGAATGACAGAGAATATTTTGAAGAGGAAATGAAGCACCAGCTGTCAGTGAGGGGAAAAGAAGGAATATGAAAAACTGTCCAGTACAAAATTCAAAACTACTAGTCTGAAAACTTGAATACATTTCCAGAATTTTATTTGTTTTTATTCTTAAATTATAATGTGTGACTGTATTTTTTTTGCCTAACGTTGATCTAAACTCAAACCTTGAAGTTCTAGTAGCATATAATGAATGATATTTTTAAAGTCACTATTAAATTAGTAACTGCATATTCTGAATATGCACCCTGAGCTTATGAATACAGACACAATACCCTATAAGAGTCCTATTCTATTGTGCTAGAGTTTAGACACATATTAAAAAAACATCACACTCATTACCTGGGGGATGCCAAACCAGAGTATAAGCAAGGGATCTGAAAATTTATGAATGGAAACCAAACAATGAGACCAAAAAACCCATGGGAATTCATAGATAGTGTTCTTAGTATACGAGAGACTTAGCCTTCAACCCTATTTTGCAGAATTGTACGTCTTGATTCTATCTTGTTGTGAATCTGATTAGACAAAATATGCTAAATTAACAAAATTTTAACTACTATTGATTGAGGACTGCCACTAGTAAGTATGGGTTGGAAAGCAGAAAGGGAGGGATATTGAGATTTGGTGTTCTGTTGCTAGCGTGGCACTACTAAATGAAGAAAAGACAGTCAGACTTAGGAAAAAAAACAACCAACCAACCAAAACCCCAAACAAACAAACCACTCTCCTGAAATTCTTCTTTAGGTTAGTTACAGCAGAAGAGGCTTGAATGTGTTTACTGTTTTGTGACTTGACAGTTCAGCATAAACGAGAACTGTAGCCAGCATGATAAATTTTTTTAGACCCAGAATCACGCTCAGCTCACCTGTTCACTCCTCCCAGGAAGAGAAAGAAGGTATGCTTGGGACTATCCAAAATCTAAGGAGACTTCACGTTATATGTATGCATTCTTCTGCACCCCTGCAACAGGAAGCAGTTTCTACAACGTGGGTAAAAGCTGTGAATGGCTCTGCCTGGTGAACAACAGTAACTGATCAGAAGAGTGCAGTGGGAGTTGCTTCATACCGGAATGGGGAAAAGCAAAGATCATTCCCATGTTTCTCAATATACCCCTTTTCTGAAGAGATACAGATTAGACAGGGAGAAGACGATTTTTATCTAAATCATATTTGTTGTCTTTGTCTCAAAAAGCTCGCCCACCCAGCTGAGCAAAAAACACCCCCAAAAAGCCATAGATTTGATATTGACCACGCAACCACCTAGGGACAATATTAGAAACAATATTTGAAATGTCAGAATAATGAGCTCCTCTTTTACGCTTTCATTAAGGCCTTAGAGAGTAAAACACTTTTTTTTGGTTTTATGATAGAAAGTAATCTAATTTCCATCATTATTAAACAGACTGAGGGAAGCTGCTTCTTTGACGTTTGGTTTCACAATAAAGAATCTACTAGCATGGTACAGTTTAAAAAAGAACACAGAAATTATGTTTGCATTTCATACATAAAATGACAAAAGAAAATAAATAATAAACTTTTTTTTTTTTTCCTGGAAAAAAAAAGGGAAACATTCTTTAGGTGATAGTCTTGCAGTTGTTCCAGCTCAGGATGTTCTTATAGTATGACATTTTGAACATCCTAAGTCAAAGATTGCTCCTTGCCTTCCTAAATAATAATTCAGAATCTCCTTTGTTTAAACTACAGATTTAGATCCCTTAAAAAACCAACCAACCAACCAACCAACCAACCAACCAAACAAACAAAACCAAAACCAAAACCAAAAACAAAAAAAACAGGTAAAGATCCAAATGCATGGTCTCCTCCCAACAGCAGGATGATATTTTTATTAATTAGGGAGCAGAAATTTAGGTTTACAGTTATAGTAAAGAACCTTTGTTAGAAAATCAAAAAATTACCCAACTGCAGTAACTGGAAAGGTGCAAAATTAGCAGAAGTCATAAAGTAATGTAAGTTTAACATTGTAAGAAAGGATTCTATTTCACCTTCTGGTTAATATATGCTTAAAGACACAAAGCTACTTATGTAAAAATCAAAGATTTGATAAATGGGAGGTAGAAATGAAAATAAAGAAAGCAATGTATTCGATGTTGTGGATAATTTCCTAAAGCTGGTAAGAGACCTGAAATCACCAAAAATCCTGCAGAAACGTTTATACCACTTTGAACACAAGTAAACCGAAAGTATCAATGAACAGCAGCACGAAAATAATAATAATTGAAAACCAACTTCAGCCTGTGCAAGAAAATTAAATACACACGCTCATGAAAATGGTTGAGGAGAGAGGGGAAAAAAGCTTTCCGATTGTACGAATACGTACATCGTTGGCATTTTTTGCGGGAGGTGTAGTATTTCGTTTATATTGAAGACTTTACAGCTCTCTAACAGGTTCCAGCAAACGATGTGTCGTCATCCGTCGCGGAGAAAGGAAAAAGTGGCGGGAACCCCGCCCCTGCGCTCTGCAGTCCTCAACCAGGTCGGACCGACCGCAATATACGCCGCGCTGCCGCCGATCTCCGCTGCACAGCACTCGGGGCTGAGGAACTGACGCGATGTCTGGCAGAGGCAAGGGCGGGAAGGGGCTCGGCAAGGGCGGCGCCAAGCGCCACCGCAAGGTGCTGCGCGACAACATCCAGGGCATCACCAAGCCCGCCATCCGCCGCCTGGCTCGGCGCGGCGGCGTCAAGCGCATCTCGGGGCTGATCTACGAGGAGACGCGCGGCGTGCTGAAGGTCTTCCTGGAGAACGTGATCCGCGACGCCGTCACCTACACCGAGCACGCCAAGAGGAAGACGGTCACGGCCATGGACGTGGTCTACGCCCTCAAGCGCCAGGGACGCACCCTCTACGGCTTCGGCGGCTAAAGCCTTTCGCTCCCGGATCATCTCGACAAACGAACCCAAAGGCTCTTCTAAGAGCCACCCACTTAACCTGAGAAGGAGCTGAGTTGCTTCAAAACTGGTAAAAGGAAAAATGCTTAAAATAATATCCTACAAATTAGTTGTTCTTTCCATTGATGATTGCTTTCAAGGAAGTAATTTGTTAATCATTTAACAACTACTGTGTATAACATGTTGGGGGCCCATCTTGTGTAAGGAGGGGAGGGGATATAGTCGTTTTTTAAATACAGGTTTAGGACCTCCTTTTTAACACTTGTTCTATGTAATAGCAAAACGAGTAGCAAAGCACGCTAAACTTGAACCCCTGATCCGAGCTGATATGTTTTACAGGCATGTCATCTGTTTTTTAAAATTAAATACACAGTGGTAGAGGTAGATATTGTTTATACTCGAGTTATGTTAATATCTATTGTGGTAGTTTGTGGGACGTATCATGGCTGGTCGCTCCTTAAACCTCTCAAAAAATTCAGTACCGGAACTATGCTGTTTGTCCTCTAAAAATGGCGTGTAGGAAATCGTCCTTTATTCTTTGTGCATTCGGAGCGCTAAAGCTTAGGAAAGCTGCTTCTTTTAATTACGCATTTAACAGAGCATAATTCTCAATTATTTTCCTTTTGAACACTCTCCCCCAAAGGTTTAATATTCGTGGTAGTCTGTAAAAAAATCGTTACTAGAAATAGACCACACCGAAAGAAGCAGCGGCGGTGCGGGTAGAGGAGGGGGGAGGAGGCGCGCGGGCGGCCGGTTGGTGAGAGCGCGCGCGCGGGCTTTCCGGGCGGGCTTTTCGAATTTGAAATTACCCAATAAAAGCGGCGGATTCCTGGCAGCCAATCAGGGCGAGGAACGTTCTATAAAAGCCGCCCGCAGGAGCCGAGTGCTTCCATTTTCTCGCTGCTGCGTCAGTGGCAACTGCTCTGGGTGAGCGATGGCGCGCACGAAGCAGACGGCGCGGAAGTCGACAGGCGGCAAGGCGCCCCGCAAGCAGCTGGCCACCAAGGCGGCCCGCAAGAGCGCGCCGGCCACGGGCGGCGTCAAGAAGCCGCACCGCTACCGGCCCGGCACGGTGGCGCTGCGCGAGATCCGGCGCTACCAGAAGTCGACGGAGCTGCTGATCCGCAAGCTGCCCTTCCAGCGCCTGGTGCGCGAGATCGCGCAGGACTTCAAGACCGACCTGCGCTTCCAGAACTCGGCCGTCATGGCGCTGCAGGAGGCCAGCGAGGCCTACCTGGTGGGGCTCTTCGAGGACACCAACCTGTGCGCCATCCACGCCAAGCGCGTCACCATCATGCCCAAGGACATCCAGCTCGCCCGGCGCATCCGCGGAGAGCGTGCCTGAGTCTGCGACCGCAGGTTCCATCCAGATGATCCTAAACATTCCCACACCCTAAAGGCTCTTTTAAGAGCCACCACATTGCACAAGAGAGTTGATACACGTGTTTTCTTATACTTTCTTACACGCTAGGGGTGCTGAAGTTCTTACAGGTTACTGCAATTCTAACGCTAACAACTTCATAAACCTTCCTAGGTAGTCACCTTAAAATACTATATTGTTTTGAGCAGTGCTAAATACTGTTTGAGGGAGGTGCCTGGAAATGCCCTTTTAACTGCAGAATAAGTAAACTGCACAAAAAGAGTGTAGAGATGAAGGAAATGAGAACAAAGAACAGACAAGTACAGACAGGTTACACCCATTTTCCCCTGCACCATTCCCACTCCTGACAAATTGCTTCTCTTAAAGTACTATTTGCAGTAATTTTTGCTGAGTAGAGCAGCCTTTTAAGCATTATGGAAGCCATAACCTGAGTTAGTATTGGAAGACAAACTTCGAGTTTCAAATAATATTTTATTAACAATTATACTCTTACTGGTTTTTGACTATGATGTACCAAAGAAATTTTAGATGGATATGTCAGCCCTGCTTCTATCACATGAATAAAACAGTGCTAAGATCATAAGCTTGATGAAAGGAATAAAAAAATGATAATTTTTTAAAATTATTCTGTCACTTCTTAGTTTTTTTCTGTGGTGACTTCAAGAAAAGGCTGAAGAAAAGGACTAAGGAGAGTTTGGAAAAGGCAATCTGGTGTTTATTTCTGGGGAGTCATTCTTCCTTTTTTTAAATAACATGAGAGAACTGGCACAGAAAACAGGAAAAGTTTTTGTGGCTTTTGTATGGAGCAAAAACAATCGGGGAAAGGGCTAGGCTGTCAAGCCTTTGCAGCTTTGTAACTAATGGGAGAGCTGTAGCAAGTTAGGCTTATGTGGTTTTGATAATCGAAGACAAGAGTTTTGTGCTTGATAAGAAGAAAGGTGAGTCAGTAGAAGAAAAAAAATCAGGGAATGGGAAGGTCAACACTTACAAGAATTTTGTTGATTCAGTAAAGTTTTGTAGTCGGAAAATTACACTTGGCCTTTAGTTCGGTTTTGGTTGTCCAAGGCTTGTAGACTCTTGCTGGTTTATGATTTTAGAGAGGTGAAATTTTCTATTAATTTATATATCAGCCATCCAGGTTCGTATGGATTTTGCTGCTTTGCTGTCCCAACATCTTTTCCTTTTTCCTCGATGATGGACTCTGGTCTATCCAATACACTTCTGTAAATATAACCAGCCAAGCTGGTCTGAAATTAAACTTCATGTAGTCGAGTATGGCATCTGGGGGAGCCTGTAAGAAGTTTCATATGGTGTGTTTCTGAAACACCAAACGGCAGGTAAACATGGTATATGTAAGAAATATTCATAACATAGTGATGTAGGTATCAAAGTATATACACACACATATGTACATATCCTATACCTTTATATGCTCTTTTTTCCCCTCAAAAATTTTAGTTCTTCTCAGATCCTTCCACCTCTTGTCTCTTTCCCAAACCCCTCTACCTCAGCAGCAACTGGCTTTGTTTTTTGCAGTTCCAACAATACGATATGGTATTTTAAATTATAGGAACTACTTCACCGTTGGACTAGATGATCGTTATGAGTCTCTTACAGCTGAAACGGTTCTGTTCCATTCATCCCTTTTTACATCACCACTTGCAGTGTAAGGTGACAACTTTACACATTTGAAAGCAGCAATGCTCATGCTGGAATAGCACAGAGGCTGTGCCTATAGGTGTAATTTAAAAGGAATTACATGATTATAATTTTAAAATTAACTTCATGTCAGCCTACACTCTAAGACTTCAGAAGGCTCCATGCTGATACGAATTGTTATTTCACACTGGCAATGTATTGTTAGCTGAAAAAACTTACCTTTGTAACTAGGCCCTATTGCAATGTTAGCGAAGGTTAAAATGGCTAAAACTTCAGACTTGTTGCAATTAGACTGGGGTCGCTGGTGCCTGCTTGTAGTGTGCACATAGGCCCTGTATCTTCATTGGTACCAGACTCTGGAATCTGCTCTCAAAAGCAAATAAAAAAGTTACTCATCATGACTGATAATTAGTTAATATCTTGTCTGTGCTATCAGGTTTTATATCAGTGCTATCCAGTTAAATATGCTAAAAGGGACTGGGAAGGATCTTACAGTATTAATAAGGTGGTACTTGTTAGAAATGAGGCAGAGGTGTTTTTTTTTGTTTTGGTTTGGTTTTTTTTGTTTTGTTTTTTTTTGTGGTTTTTTTGTTTGTTTGTTTTGGTTTTTTTTCCCCAGTTATCATGAAATATACTCTAAGAAAACTGAAGCAGAAGGAACAAAGACTGAGATTATGCTTTTATTTCTGCGTTTGGCTGACTTTTAAGAGAATGTGGAACTTTTATGGTCAATTGAAAGGTTTCCTTCATTCCCCAGGCCATAAGTTAAAATTCTCTTCTTGCATCATGCTGCCTAATCAAACAAGGAGTAATCTTCGTCATGCTATAGTATACAACTTCAATTCCCAAACCTGCAAATATTTCATTTCTTTTCAGTTAGGTTTCTTTTATTTCCATTAATTTCAAAATCAGAAAAGGTTTAATTTACATGCAAAGATATAGAGGTGAAACATATCTTGAAACAGAGGTGAAATATATAATAAAAAAAGGAACATACTGTTTGATACAGACTGCACAGATATTCCATTCAGCACTTGGTAACATTGCAGCTCTAGTTTCATTGTAGCTTGATTCAAAAATAAGGCCATGTAGACCAACAAATTAATTCAGGGGGATTTATGTGGAAGGAAGAAAAAAAGAACCAGGGAAAGAAAAAGGTAGAAGACTGAACCCCTGAATAAAAAAAATCTTGTCTGATTGTTAGACTCAGTGAGTCTTTACACTTTCTTTTCTCATCCACCCAGTGCTGTCTCTGACAGGTTGTGTCTATAGCGCAGCATCTTTAAGCACTCAAATAATGTCCAGAAGTCTCTAGTGATAACAGGTGACCATGCTGACTTCTAATAACAGCATTCAGTGCTCCCCAGCACTCAGGGTTGTTGCACCCCAGGTACCAGATGTGAGCATTTGGAGATGGAGAGAAGACAGGAAGATGTTCCCCAAAATAAGAGGAGAAACATCAACTACTTATGAATCTGTCTTATGAATCTGAGGCCTAATTTTTAATTGCTAATTTAATTCTCAGACTCTTGTTAGACAGATCTTGTCTCAGTAAAAACTCAAGCAAAGGTGGGTTCTTGGAAATTTGAAAGCTGCATGCATATATACATCTATCTTTCCAGAGACTCATGAAGAATCCTAAAGAACTGGCTGCAGAAGTCTGACAACTCAGCAGGACAGCTATTGTGATCACTACCTGGAGAAGTGCAAGTTGGAAGACAAATACATTTATATCCATTATTACAAGAACACATAAATTTCTGCTCCAAGATTTTTATAAAACTCTTATTAAAAATACCGCCCCTCCCCCAAGAAATGTTCAGAAAATACACAACCTTTTTCCTGCTGTGTTTTATTATTATGTGACAACAAATCTGGACGAACATAATAAGTTATTCCTGTCTACACTACTTTTCGTTCAGTTTCTTGGCCTTCTCAGGTATTTTTCTGTGCTGCAAGAAAGAAGGCTCATGTGCCCTGTTTCATCAGCATGGTAGTCCCTCATTTTGAGACCAGCCTCAAAACTGATTTATTGAGATGGATATTCTTGCTTCTGGCATTAACAACCGTTGGAACAAGATGGAAGCCTCTTTAAGGCAGTCTGTTTTAGCCAGGTTTGACAGTAACACAGTTCCGATGAATGAATGAAACACAGGAATTTTCTGCTCTTGCTTTAACCCAGCCAGCCGCAGAGTTTAAGGTGCCAATTTCCTGAGCTCGTGGACACAGGTGGGACTGTATCCCTCCACCCCCACCCCCTTCCACTTCCCTCCTCCCTCAAAGCTGTTTTAAGTCCAGCATTGTCATAGGAATGTAGACCCCTCCTGCCTCAGGTTCCCTTTTCAACCCCTTTTATTATATTGGTCTCTAATTTCACCCCTTCAGTTTGTGTCTCCTTCCCCCACCCAGTGTTCATAAAGCACCTCTTACCCCCCTTCAGTATTTTCAAAGTACCGCGGATGAATTGCAAAGAGGGAAATAGTGAGTCTTGCGGGGTTTCTTAAGCACAACTCTTTATATGCAAAAAACAGTAGTATAAGACAGAAATAAGAGCAGCTGGGATATCGGAATAAAAGCTTTCAGCCTGAAAATGAATTTTGAAACTGTGGCCGTTTTAAAGCAGGATCTCAGCTCTTTTTATTGACCTGTGTAGTGGCTCTTAAAAGAGCCTTTGGGTCTGTGTGGGCTGCCTCTGTGCCTTGCCAGGGAAGGGCTGCGGCAGGAGACTCAGGCACGCTCTCCGCGGATGCGCCGGGCGAGCTGGATGTCTTTGGGCATGATGGTGACGCGCTTGGCGTGGATGGCGCACAGGTTGGTGTCCTCGAAGAGCCCCACCAGGTAGGCCTCGCTGGCCTCCTGCAGCGCCATGACGGCCGAGCTCTGGAAGCGCAGGTCGGTCTTGAAGTCCTGCGCGATCTCGCGCACCAGGCGCTGGAAGGGCAGCTTGCGGATCAGCAGCTCCGTCGACTTCTGGTAGCGCCGGATCTCGCGCAGCGCCACCGTGCCGGGCCGGTAGCGGTGCGGCTTCTTGACGCCGCCCGTGGCCGGCGCGCTCTTGCGGGCCGCCTTGGTGGCCAGCTGCTTGCGGGGCGCCTTGCCGCCCGTCGACTTCCGCGCCGTCTGCTTCGTGCGCGCCATCGCTCACCTCTCACAAACCTTCCCAACAACGCAAGGTCGTGACTGGAAGAGGCGCCGTAACGCCCTTATTTATAGAGCCGCCTGGTCTCTGATTGGACGACAGGCAGCGCGCTCTCATTGGCTGCTGTGCCAATCCCAGCCCGCTCCCTGAAGCGCGGCTCCCCGCGGCCCCGCTGCGGGACGCGACTCCCGCGCTGCCGGTCCGTGGCCTGGGGTGGGGCGGGTATTTCAGACACTGCGCTCGTATCCCCTCTGCTTCGCTTGCTGTTCCTCTCTGCCGGTCTCCTGGGGTGATAACAAGAAAAGGAAAAACTTATTTCAGCGCCTTAGAGAGCTCGTTCTTATGTTAACGGGCACACTGTCACGAAAGTCATAAAGGAAAAAGCGGCTGTTACCTCAAAACATAGGCACTCGAAGAATCTAATAATGCAAGTTTGTAGCTGTAACAAGTTGTAAAAAGTATGTAACAAGTTGTAAAAAGTATGTAACAAGGTGCAACAATATAGATAATATTTTAATGTTTTTCCCCTATTTTTTCCTGTTTTTTCCTGTTTTTTTCACAGGTACATTCTGAATGAGAGGCCTTACATATCATCAAGTAAAATCGTGACTTTGAGGCTATTTAGACAATTAATGTCTTTGTTTTGGACTTTTTTGTGGGGTTTTTTGTGGGGTTTTTTTTTTTTTTCAGTGAAATTAAAAGCTTAAGGAATATGGTATCAGTCTATGATTTAATTTGTCCCTACTAATTAAGGCTGTAAGAAAATCAGATGGGCCCACGGGTATTTATTACCATCGTTTGGAAATGGCAAATGCTTTAAAAAGGTTTCAGGTTAAGTTGAAATACCATTCTTTTCCCTTCGGTGATGAAGGAAGTACAACAAAAATACTTTAGAAGTGAGCCCCGGATTGGAATGTTATTCCTATGCAAAGTGCTTACACCAGTTTTCTTTTGATTTTTTTTTTTTTAATGTTTCTAGGGTCATAATTTACTTTTATTGTCCTTTCTCCTCCCAGCCCTTCCCTTCCCTCCAAACCAATAAAAAATATGATCTCTAGAAAATCATATTGAAATTACTGAGATTGCTTTTAGAAATAAACCATTTGACATGGAAACAAAGTTTATAAAAATTAGGAATATAAGAAAACATTTATCTCAGAGTAGGTTTCTTACTTTTCCCTAGCTGACTGGGTTACAAGTACCTACTTAAAAGAAAATTTTAAGGTACAAAACATTAAATTGTACTTCAGATAAAAAAAGTAGGATTTCGGTTTTGACTAACAGCACTCAAAGTGATTTTTATTGGGGTACATTTGTAAGGGAATTTGGAATACTCAGGGAAAGAAGGTATCTTACACGGCAAAGAGCACTTCCCTGTTTACAGCAGTTACACATTACACAGCACGCGATTAATCATGAGAATCAGTGGTACTTTATTACTAGTATTAATATTTTCGTAAGTTGGATACTATGTACTTCAGCTACACTTTTCAAGTAAACAAGTTATCCCAGCTCTTTTAAGGGAAAAAGTGGGTGGCTCTTAGAAGAGCCTTTGGGTTCGTTTGTCGAGATGATCCGAGAGCGAAAGGCTTTAGCCGCCGAAGCCGTAGAGGGTGCGTCCCTGGCGCTTGAGGGCGTAGACCACGTCCATGGCCGTGACCGTCTTCCTCTTGGCGTGCTCGGTGTAGGTGACGGCGTCGCGGATCACGTTCTCCAGGAAGACCTTCAGCACGCCGCGCGTCTCCTCGTAGATCAGCCCCGAGATGCGCTTGACGCCGCCGCGCCGAGCCAGGCGGCGGATGGCGGGCTTGGTGATGCCCTGGATGTTGTCGCGCAGCACCTTGCGGTGGCGCTTGGCGCCGCCCTTGCCGAGCCCCTTCCCGCCCTTGCCTCTGCCAGACATCGCGTCAGTCCCTCAGCCCCGAGTGCTGTGCAGCAAGGAGCGGCGGCAGCGCCCGTATATTGCGGTCGGTCCGACCTGGTTGAGGACTGCAGAGCGCAGGGGCGGAGCTTGGGTCTCACTACCACCACCTCTCTCTCTCACGATCCGCGAGCGCTAAAGTGCGGGATTTTTACTAATTTCCCTTTCCCGCAGCGCAAGCGGTTGGGCGTTTTTGCCACTTTTCCGTGCGTTCGAGTTTTTCTTTGGTTTTTCTGTTTGTTTGGGTTTTTTGTTGTTGTTGTTTGTTTGTCTTTGTTTTTGTTTGTTTGGGGGGTTTGTGTGTGTGTGTGTTGTTTTTTTCTACAGCAAAGTCATCGTGTCTTTGTGTATAATAGTTTCTATATATTTTTTTAAATCATTGATGTGTTGTGATCACTTAGAAAAAAAAGCTCATTCATAGAAAGTTATCCCAGTTATTAATTCACTTAAATTATATTTTGATTTTTTTCATTATAATCGCTATTTTCAAAGATGGGTATGTCCTGTGTATTTCAATTTCACCAGTTCACATAGATTCTCGTGTGTGGCTTTACTGTTTGTATAGTAACTGCACACATTTTTTAATAATCTTTGCAGCAAAGTCTTTCCAGTATTTTTTTTAGAAATTCTACCCCTCCTTGATTTTTTTTTCACATCTTCATTTCCCGCTCTCCCTGAAAGTTACCTCAAGGTGAGTTTAGCAGTAAAGGTACAGTAATCAAGAGTTTGCGTGTTCCAGTTTTAAGAGATAAAACAATTTTTTTAACTAATATTTTTACAGGATTTTCCACTGCTGCAGTGGCAAAGATAAGAATGTTGCTATTTTTAGAGACATTGAAATATTAAATACATAAAATAAGGGTGGCTTTGTACTTCTGGAGTAGGTATTCAACTCTGCGTTTACTTTCTTTACCAGAGTAAAATATTCTGAGGCTTTTCTGTTGAAAACAAATATTTGTCAAAAAGCATTCAGCAGATCATTTTCAACCTGAAAATTTTTGGAAAGGGTAAGAAAAGTTTCCAGTATTGAGCATTTGCTGCCCTCTCATGGTCATTTTTCATTTGTTTTGTGGGTTTTTTTTTCCTACAAGCATGGCGGCTTTATGTAATGTACACTTTCATAAAGATAGAACATAAGATTAAACAATAATCAACCCCTATCTTTGCATAGACCACAGGTACAGATGTTGCATCTGTTAGCAGAGAAATCAGTATTCCACTGGCTCCTCACTGACAAATGAAAATAATGTGGTCTGCCATGTCATTCATGCACAGTCTTTTCAGCACAGGCCCAAAAGAAACCCAAATGGGGCAAGACAAATACCTAGACTCAAAAGGAAACATCCTAAAGCTTCATAACCTTCCGTGTTCCACAAGGAACTTGGTAGTATTCTAGATTGGGTGATGGAGGTACAGTACTTCCAGAATACAGTGGGGATGCCTCTGCAGAGTTTATGGTGTTTTCTCTCTTAAGACCATGTTGCTCCTTTCAGGGGGGGAATTTCAGGGACCATGACTGGACTGCTACGGAAGACCAGGCTACCATGAGAAGCTCGACACTCCATAGTCACATCCTCTGTCATTCCCAGGAAATTTTGGCAGTAAGGTAGGTATGCCCTGCACTGGTAAGGATACACTTGGTGTAACATTACTAGCTGGATTTTTCACTCTCTGGGTAGACAAGCAAATCCACAGGATGCTACAAACAGGGTAGTTTAGCACTGCAGAGCTGCCTGAACCCACTCTGCCATGAAAATCCAGTTGTTCAATCCTGCTCAATCAGACTTCCGGGACTCCGACTGTATCACAGGCCTCCCCTCGGAGTTATTACCACTTGCAGACGCCTGCTATGAGGTCATCAGAAAATTCTGGCCTTTGCCAAATCACATACCTATGCAATTTTTCACAATCTGTCCAGCTCTGCAAAGCTGAATTTTTGTTTCTGCCTTTTTTTTTTTTTTCTAGTGGAATGAAATTAAGTTAGAGCCTTGCACTATGACCCTCCCCCATAATGAGCTTCTTCTGTCCAAGAATCTGTGCCTACATATAATATTCTCTATCTCTTGTTGTCTCTCTCCTTTGCAAAATGTCAGAACCATCTGGAAAAGGATATTTTTTTTTTTTTAATAATAGATACATGCTTCTCTGTAGCCTTATTTTTTAACTTATGACAGAAATACAACTAAGAGTTTGGAGCTGAGTTCCCTCTCTTCTTCCCTCACAGCTGATTCTAAATTATACATCAAATATCATGTGGTCTGTGAGCTCAGTTTGATGAATTAAACTGTAACTTAAGATCCATAAAATTATTTGCACTGGAAGGGACATTCAAGATCACAAATTAACCTTGCGTTATGTTAAAAATTTGGCAGAAAATTAACACCCTTGCATTCTAGCTGGTCTTCAGATCAGACTGGCTGGTTGTGGCTGGACTTAATTTCTGATTACCGCAAATTCAGCTCTGTAAGCCTGGTAGTGTTCAATAAGAACTTTCATGAGCACAGATTCACAAATAGTGCAGTTTACAATTCAACACTAAAGACCTGCTTGCTTTCAATAAGAACTTGTATAACCACAGATTCAAAAATTGCGCAGTTTATTGAAGCAACAGAAATACAGATTTGAAATAGCCATTGCTAAATGCACAAGCTGTGATAGAGCTCCAACAGGAAAAATAATATTGGGTTAACCCAGATAAAATAAATAATAATAATAATAACAGCAACAATTGTGTGCAGAAGCTTAGCAAGAAGGCCTCCCTACTTGGGAGAGGAAAGTAACCTGTTGATGGTCTTCAAGTTTTTTTTTACGGTCTTCCTCCTAAGTAGGTGAAATTTCTGCCTTCCTTGTATACAGCACAACCTTATCCCACTCTCCCTCTTATGTATGGCATGATCTAGGTGAAGAGTTCAGTAATATAATTATATATGTGGCAACACTTCATTAAATTTATTAGCATCTGCAGTAGTATGAGTTTTAATAGTTAAATGACTTCTTATGAGGCAAAAATTAGTTTTTTGGCTGTGTGTCCCTCAAAGTTCAGATCATATTCTGTGCTGTTTCTCAGAGCCAAAGCAGGACCATTCTATCTCCACAAGAACTCCTTCTTGAATCAAATCATTCTCTCTTGATGGTAGTGATAGATATCTCCATGCACAAAAAAGACACAGAAAGTACATAGTGTAGGCCATAGACAGTAAGCTACAGCCCTTGCCTTGGTCCTTGATTGTCATCCCACACCCCTGTGCTGTAGGTAGGGACTTCTTTTACTAGATCAGATTTTCAGTGACTGATGTACACAATAATCCTATTATTATTTTTCTACATTTCAAATTTTCCCCAGCTCCCGGCAGCCCAATCTTGAACTCATTGAATGGGAAACCCTGCACTCAGTGAGGTTGCAGTGATGCCCCAGCAGAAGGCCTCTAGGAATGATGAACAAAACTCACATGGGAACGGAAATGCAAGAGACTACAAAAACAATGTGCAAAGTGAAAATCAGAATAAAACACAACTCCAGATCTAGAAAGAATTGTTCAAAATTGAGTACAGATGGGAATCCCAGGAGTTGTCACACTGATGACTTTATTGTGCTTTGACAACCTATTTTGGCAAAGAGGGATTTCAAATTCCCACAGAAAAAAAAGGTGGTTGGTAACCGCCAGTGCCCAGCAGTAGACTGGGTGCATTGTAATCTAGATAGAAAAAAAGAAATTTGTGGAAGAAAAACTGTATTGTGTGACCTTGCTAAGTCAAAGCTGTTTGGTTGAAAAGTGGTTCTGTACCTGAACTGAAGCTGGCCCAAATCTGTACCAACATGCAAGCAGCAGAGAACAAGTCTGGTGTTAATGCCGTTGATATTGTACTCTTACTTTTCCAGACTCCACACTGGCCATCCCCAGCTTCTGCCCATACACAATAGCTGTCTCCCCACTCAGCTCCTTCCTTTTGAGATCCTGTAAACTTAGTCTTGACATGTATACAACATACATTTCACAATTTCTTCAGCCCAGGATACTATGAAGGACTTTTTCTCTGCTTTATTTGTCTGTCATAGTTTAACCCCAGCCAGCAATTAAGCACCACGCAGCTGCTCACTCACTCACTCACTCACTCACCTCCAGAGAGATGAGAAAAATGTAAAAATTTGTGGTTTGAGACAAAGACAGTTTAATAGGTAAAGCAAAAGCCATGCACACAAGCAGAACAAAACAAAACAAGGAATTAACTCCTCACTTCCCATTGGTAGGCAGATGTTTGGTCATCTCCAGGAGAGCAGAGCTCCATTACATGTAATGGTGATTTGGGAAGGTAAAGGCCATCACCCTGAATGACCCTCTTCTTTTTTTCTTCTCCCCACTTTATCTGCTTGAGCATGACACCATATGATCTGGAATATCCCTCTGGTCAGTTGGGGTCAGCTGTCCTGGCTGTGTCCCCTCCCAACATCTTGTGCACCCCCAGCCCCCTCACTGGTGAGGCGGTGTGAGGAGCAGAAAAGGCCTTGGTGCTGACTGAGTTCTGCTCAGCAATATCAAAAACAAATCCCTGTTATCAACACTGTTTCCAGCACAAATTTGAAACATCTTTGTGCCCAAGCTAACATAGTTCAGCCTTTTATACAAGACTAGCTTCCAATTTTCTCAATCAAATGCAGAAGCTTTTTGTGGAAACTATTAAAGTAGTTTCACTTGGAACAAAACTTCAGCTTTGATGTTTTGAAGAACTGAGCCTCTAAGAGAGACTTTTTTATCATTTTTCAAAGACACTGAGGCTATATTGAATAAACTCTTGCTTTCACATGACAACAACTACTATAAAAGACACAGATACACAAGAAACACAGGATTAACATAACTCACTAAGAGAACAAAGATCTAAAGAAATACATATATAAAAATTACCTGGTTTTGTGGCAATCTGACAGACAATTGGGCTTTGTGGTGACTAATGCTAATGAATAAGTCTGTAACCCCATCATAGATATGTTCACCAGTACCAAGTAAATTTATTATTCTGTGAATGACTAACTTAAACAGAATTCTTAGCAGGTTGCTAACAGTCTGTCCTGCTATTTTTAGACCTTTATGTAACTCACTGATCCATTTGACATTATTTTCTTTTTCCATTTCTACTTCCAGTGATGGAACACCATAAACTTCTGATATGCACATTTGCTCAGTAAGTACATCTGTGAAATAAATAGCTGACCCCATGGAAGAGAAATGTAGTTGTAATAATTTGCAGTGCTGGACTCTTTTCTGTTTTGACCTTCCTCCTAATTTTGGGGCATCTCTTTTCCTTCTTTCTCCAGTATCATAAGGCATCTTAACATGTTTGACAAAACAAAGTAATGCCCACATGTCCGAAAAAGATGGCATAGAACAGTGAGAGGTGTTTCCTCTTCACTGCAATCATAAATCACACATTTGAACCTCAGTTCAGCAGGTTAACTAGAAATTTGAGGCATGACAGCAAATTTTTTTCTAAGGATATCAACTTTTCTTATGATCAGAATAGGAATCTACTTGAGAGCTGGAGAGAAGCCTGAAGATTATATGTGGTCCTGAGGGACACATTAATTGAACATGATGGCAGTGACTTGGTAATTCAACGTAGGCTATTTCCAAAGGGAGAGTCAGTCTGGAGCTGTGCACACCTATCCCATAGATGAGCTGGCATTCACAGTGCTGAGGGGTTAAGGAGAATGAGAAATGATGAATTAGGGTTACAGACTTATATACCAGTGGTGCAGTTGGCATAAAAATGACATTATACTTATCCCTGCAGTATGATTTTTCTCAGGCCACTCTTGCTCTTAGTCACTGCAGTCCACTTTTCCAATAGGAAGAAAATAATCCAGTAGGTATTTATGATACACTACCCAACCCAGCTTTACAAGTATAACAGGATTTTTTGGTTGGATGTCAATTTTGTTCCTGTACTGGACACAGGAGCCTAAACGGCCAGTGTGTTCAGTGTTCCTGCATACATACACACTTGTTTTCCATAGTGTGGAACAATTTCTTACATAATTTAGCAGCTATCACCAGCAAAGAACTACAAAGCCTGTTCAGCTGAAGCCACAGCTATATGTTCTTTGCCTGTAAAGGTATTATTGTACATAGGCTAGTTCTCTCTATTACCACTTGTGTTCAGTAATGCACTACTTTTCTAATTCCATTCTACTGTAATATCTCAACTGTGTAACTGCTCCAACTGAATTTTCTTAAAATAGTTATAACAGTTCGGGTTTTCCCTTACCTGTCAGAAAAGGAACTCCTTTTCTCCCAAAGTGAGCAGAGAGGGTAAGTTGCAACTGGCTAAGACTGAACTTCTGTTGTTACCTAGACTTATCAAGAGGCTGAGGTTTTATTCCAGGGCTGTCCTGCTGAGTTCAATTCAATTAGAAGGGATGTGTGTGATACCATTTTGCCCCCGTGACTATAAATGTGTTTTGCCTTTTCAAGCTCAGCTTTAAGAATAAATTAAGCATACCATGTTTACTACAACAACATACACGCAGTTTGACCATACCCAGTCAAAATGCCTCCCTTCTAGTTTCCCTCCCAGAAATAGTGGCAGCAGGCTGGAAAATCGCCATTGACCCACTCTCTTTGGGTCAGTGCACCCAGCCGGGTGAAACCCTTTGAGAATTAGCATGTGCAATTCCTGACACCCTTCACTTATGCTAGCTATGAAAGTCTGCTAATCACACCTCCACCCAAAACAGGGGCCCAGGCAAGTGAGCTCAGGAATTCAGGCTGTCGGGGTGAAGAAATATGGCAACATAACTTCAGGAAAAGTGGGGTGTGTATGCCAGTGTGTATGTTGTGTAAAGGAAGAGATCACAAACTCAAGCAAGGATCAAAATGTTCGATTCACCCTGAGAGGTAATGCAGAGTAAGAAGTGCTGCAGGAACAGGACTTAAAAATAGATGCTCTGTTTTGTATTTCTTCCCCTTTTAGTACAGAGATTTAGAATGACGTTGGTCTGCGAAAACATGAATACCCGTGAAATCAAATCCCACCATTTTTCCTCCAGTCTACAGGGACTCTGTTTCCAGGTAATCCCTTGAGATATACAAGGTTAACAGCTATGGACATGAGATCAACCATCTCTGCTGAGAGCTAAGTGGGTAATTCCCTGAAATTCCCCATTCTCCTGCTCATTGGGGAAGCAGTAGTACCAGCACTGTGACTAAAGTAAGGGAACAGCCTCTCCCCACTCACTGCTCCCTGACTGCTTCCCACCCTTGCACACAGACAGAACTATGAGGAGGGAAGGGCATCACTTGAGTGCAGTAAGAGCAAGGGAAGGAGAGTATGGCTGAGTTGATGAATAAAGTACCATAAGAAGGTAGCAAATCCACTGAAGTTTAGTACAGCACTAATAAAAGCACTTATGAAAAATGAGTATGAATAACTAAACCTGCAAGAACCAAGAACCATGCCCTGAGAAGCAAGAGCTGGAGAACACTATATATGAAACTACAAACCCAAAGAACAACTTTGCTTGAACTTTGAGCTCATTAACGTGGTGAATACCCATCCCTGGATTACGAGTGCCCCTTACTCACAAAAGCCCCTTCCTCATAGATCATATGCACTGTATCTTTAAATGGAGACGAGAGAACACAAAGCCAGTGCCTACAGCTGTAGGTTGTTACGTGTACAGAAAATACCAGCTTTTTATTGTTCAAAGTCCATAAAAATGGAAACCTGGCATACTGAAAGAGTACTAGCTTTGTGGATATACCACCTACAACCCATCTCTGCATTGATATGGTATAAAATCAAATCTTTCAACTCTGTATATGGCTTGCAGGCAGGCTGAAAGAACCCATATTTAGGACAACAGATCCATCGGGAAAACGAGGCCGTTTCAGGGTTAGGGGGGGACACGAGGGAGGCTCCGACCCCCTTGGGTTCCTACCGCACCCAACACCGTCTCCGAGTGTCTCCACTGACGAAATGAACAGCCGGCTAAGAGCGGAGCCCGGCAGCTCCAAGGCGCAGGAGTTTCAGCACCGAAGTGGAGGACCTGCGGGCAGCATCAAGGTAGCTCGAAGCCTTCGCGCATCCTGTACTCCACTCGCCCTACGGTTTCCAAGGGAGGAAAACGAGACTGTAAGTGAAAAAGCCTGGGGGAGGGGTAAAGGAGAGGGGGAAGAGGGAGCGGGAAAGCGGCCGGCGGGGAGGGGGAAGGGAAGAAACAAAAGTACCAGGAAGTTCTTAAGCCTCTTCCGAGTGGACTTATAAAAGGTGGAGCGCTTTTTTAACCCGAAAACTGCTGGGTAGCAGAAAAGCCCAAGAGCGGCGGCCAACCTTTACGCAGCGCGGGCTTTTCGAAATCTGTCCATCTCCGGGGGCGGACGGAGACGCTTCCGAACACGGCTCTCCCGTCTGCAGGCTGATAGCAGAAACTACAGGCAGCCGCAGCACCCCCACTGCCAAACCCACTCCCAAGAGCCCGGACGCCCTGAGCGGTGCTCAGCTACCAGCGGGGACTCCGGGCTCGCACCGATTCCTTGCGGATAACGGGACGGTATTTGCACTAACGCCAGCGGATTCTCCTGAAACGAGCTGTGCTGCGGTGCTGAAAAGCACCTGCAAAGAACCGGAGCGCTGAAATTTATTACCGGGTCCAACCTTATAATAAGCAAGAGCAACGGAATAAAAAAGGTTAAAATACACACACACACACACACACACACACACACACACACACACACACACACACACACACACACAAGAGACACAAGAAAAAGTTTCAGCTCCTTTTGTGAAAACTTGGGTGGCTCTTAAAAGAGCCGTTGGGTTTATCTGCAACGCAGACAGGATTTTTTCCTAACCATTTATTTTTTCTTGGGCGCTGCCTTCTTCGCCTTCGCTGCCTTCGGCTTGGCCGCCTTCGGCTTTGCTGCCTTCGGCTTCACCGCCTTTGCCTTGGCCGGGCTCTTCGCTGCTGCCGCCGCCTTTTTGGGCTTGGCAGCCTTCGTCGCCTTTTTGGGGCTCTTGGCTGCTTTCTTGGCCGCGCTGGCCGCCGGCTTTTTGGCTTTCTTGGGGCTCTTCTTCGCTGTCACGGCCTTCTTGGGCTTCTTGGTGGCGCTGGCCGGCTTCTTAGCCGCCGGCTTCTTGGGCTTGGCTGCAGCTGTTTTCTTTTTGGGAGCTTTTTCCTTCACTTCTCCAGGCTTCTTGCTGAGACGGAAAGAGCCGGAGGCGCCGGTGCCCTTGGTCTGCACCAGAATGCCTTTGCTAACGAGGCTCTTGATTCCCAGCTTGATGCGGCTGTTGCTTTTCTCCACATCGTAGCCGCCGGCGGCCAGCGCCTTCTTGAGCGCGGCGAGGGAGAGCCCCTTGCGCTCCTTGGAGGCGGACACGGCCTTGGTGATGAGCTCGGTGACGCTGGGCCCCGCGGGCTTGCGGGCTTTGGAAGCGCCCGCCGCTTTCTTCGGCTTCTTGGCGGCGGGAGCCTTAGCCGGAGCCGGGGCGGCGGCGGCGACATCGGGCACGGCGACAGGAGCGGTCTCGGCCATGCTGCCTTGCGGGATCCGGGCGAACAATGGAGGCAGCGCCGCCGCTGCCCTTTTTATAGCAGCGCCGCGCGCGCTGATTGGTGCGCCGCGCGCTGCTCCGCCGCCCGCCGCCGCGCCCGTTGTGTTTCTTCCCGGTCCAAAAAGGACTTTTTCCTAACGAAATTTGCTGCAGATGCACCCCGTTTCTGCCCGGGAGGAGAGGAGAGAGTCTTTCCTACGAGCTAATGGAGTTTCCCACTGGAAGGAGTAGAAACGAGGGAAATGCGACCGCTGAAACTTAGTGGCGTGAAGCCGCAGAGACCTCGGCAGAGAGAAACCTTCGGTTTTTATTTTAAATTAAAATTATACCATGGGCTAAATAGGCACAACTGGCATGAAATCTTGTTCTTTAGGAGGTTCTCTACAGAGCAGGTCAAAACCAGAGTGGTTTGGACGGTTGGTCTCAGAGTAAATTGGTATTAAACCCGAGGAAGTAACACAGTTTCGCCCCATGGTCCCAGGCGCGGATGCAGAGCTGACTCCCTCGGCTGAGCCGCTTCCCTCCGAAATCACCTCTCTCAGTGACGCTTCAGAAATCCCGGTGTCTTAGCTACTACCCTATGGGGAGGCGTTTGTGCTTTAGCTGCGTGTGTGAAAGTCGATGTTACTTTCTTTCTGCTTCGGTGTTTCATTGGAACAGAGCTCCGACGTGCCCCTTCTGAAGACTGATATTCCTGTCACTGCACTTTCAGTGTAATTTTAATGAATTCTCTTTTGTTTGTTAAATTCAGGAGTCAAGATAGTTGCAATTGCAGTATATCACTTTTTTATTTCGTTTCCAAAGCAATGTTGCTTTCTTTTAAATAACAGTTAACAGTCTGCCTGCGATAGCATTGTATTTCATACACCACTTATCCAGGCTACCATCGGCTCCTAAAAATGTGTAAACAGATATATTCAGGGCTAAAAGTAAATATAAGTGTGAATGAAATGCGGGTAATACACAGAGTTCCCAGTCCCTGGGACTGTGAAAATAAAAAAAACACAGTAACTTGAGTCTTTGTGAACTATGGTATTCTTTTCTAATTACCTGCGTTTAACTGAAAAGTTTAAAGGGCTACAATCAGAGCAAGTACCAGATTTATTCTAGTAATCTGGAATACCGTTATTCTTAAATCCCTGTTTGAAGGTAAATGTTGAAAAAATACAACTTAGTGAGGTCTCTTTCAGTAATCTATATAACAAAGGTAAATACATGTTTTGGATGACTTGGCCGCGATAACGGTCATGACAAAACTTCACAGTCTACTGCAGGACTGTGCATTGTTTATTTATTCAACACAGAAATGGGAAATTGCGTTTAATCACGTTTAATCTGGTGTTTATTTCGTATAACGGGGGAGTATTAAGGTCCTCAGTGACCTTACTGAACCCTGTATCAGAATACTGACAATGAGGAAAACTTTTTTTTCTAAACTAGTAGTAGTAATCCCATAGGCACAAAGAATAGAGAGTTCAACACAACCCAGAGGCACTGGAGCTAACATTTTGTAATTCTCTAGTCCACTGATATCTGTATATAAGTGGTTTGTTTGTGTCAAGCTATTCATATTTAATGGCAGCTTTCTGTGAATTCTCTGGACTTGTACAAGGAGTATTGTAATCCTTACCAAACTTTGAAAGACTCATTGTAATCTTTTTATTTCTCCCTAATTCCTTCAGGCAGAAATGGATTCCGAGATTCCTGGAAATATGAACAGAACATCAACTCTTTTCTTTGCTTTCATTGTCACAATATTTTATTGGCTTACTTAGAAACTGAATTGTTTAATGATTTGATGCTGGTCTCTCAAGCCCATCATTGCTTCATGTAAAACATATATTACTGAACATTGGTGATATCTCTACCCACCATGTGTGAGAGATTTGCAACCAAGAAAGGACAGATTGGTAGTATCAGGTTGCGGATGCTTGTAGGAAAAAAATCATTATGATCTCCCCTACAATGCAGACCAAAACAAAGATGGACATAAAACCAGACCACAGGAAGGGCAGACCTGAGCATTGATGCAGAGGGGATTTACCTCTCTGGGTTTTTTATTCAGATGCATTTTGCTTTTGGATGTTCAAACATAATGTCCTTGAATCATCAAAGTATTTGTATTTTAATCCAGTAAGCAGGTTTTAATTTCTCAGGCACTGCAGATTAAAATTTTATTTTTCAGCCACTATAAAATATAACCCAAAACAGAAAGCAAGTGCTCAAATCAGCAACTTGGTGCAGTTAACACAGGTATAGCAGGAATGCTTCTCCAGACTTTGATATTCTTTTGTTTCTTTAGCAAGAAGTTGTATTTGGGTATCATCACTCCATTCACCTTCCCTTCATTTTCTAAACCAGCAAGTGTCAGTAGTAATACTGAAATATTTTAATAAAATGTTGTAACTTCTCTTCCAGGAAATAAACATGTTTATGAACTAGCATAGGCTTTTGCAGAGATTCTACCCAGAGTTGTTTTTAAGTGGTGAATAGGGAAAAAAAGGGAGGAAAAAAAAGAACCACTGACAGGAAAATGTGGTGGGTTCCAGTTCTGCATCAAAACCCCACACCTGCTTCAGATGAATTTAACTTTATGCAGATTGTTTACAGAAACCAAACATTTCCCTTTGCTCCTATTCCACAGTGGAATGGGGTAGGTAATAACAAATGGTTGTTTTCCTGTATTTGAATGACCAGTTTCAAAGCCGATGCTGAGCACAGGTGTCCTACTGCTCAGTAAATCATGAATCCTCCCGTTGCTTTCCTCCGTGTCTACCGACACTTATTTTCCTGAATGACTAGTTAAAAATCAAAATGTCCTATAACAAATGCTGATTCAGTATTTTCAATACCCAATGTGTAAATGAACAACAGCCAATTTCTTCATCAGGAGTTGTGGTTTTCACAAGGGTGAGGCTCTTGGTTTGGTTGTAGGGCAAGCTTATTTTATTTGTCTGACAATTTCTACATATAGGTCACGGCTGGTGGTGGGTTATGCACTACAAAATGCTCAGAAAGTCTGTATACCACATTTGAAAATCTTATCAATTTTATTTCTTTCTTTCTCATACGAAAAACATGCCTTATTGTCAGGAAATGGATCAATGTTTAAACCACAGAAACACCATTCAAACACAAATGAAAACTGTTTCTGTGTCTTTCAGCTTTTGCCCACTAACACTCTTGGGAGGACAGAAACCTTGCTGCTCATCTTGCAGAAGCTCAAATGGGTTGTAACTTTTCATTTTTCTTTTTCTCTCAGGTGGAGCAATAGCAGTTTCTGACACAACATAAGACCTAAAAGCTGCTTCTGGGGCTGGCAAAAGGATGAGAATGATAAGAAGGGACACTTTATGCTTAATTAACAGTATAGATCTACCAATAAGTATGGGTGAGAAAGAATCATTTTTCAGGTCACAGATTCCCAAAGCTGATTGAAGAATGACGTGACCCACAGTGGTTTTCTAACAACCATATTAGAGCTCCTTCCAGAATTGGAAGGGCAGGTTGGGAATGAGGCCTTCTTGTCCACAAGCAACTCACAGTTATTGCCCTTTAGAAACTCCAGATATGGCACGAGCAGATAACATTTTGGTATAGTGTAGTGAGGAAAGTCAAGAACATTTACAAAATTCCTAACCCATGTGGATTTTTTCTACTTTTCCTCCATATGGCAATATCAGTTCATAGAGTTCTCAAACTCCATTGATAGCAGTTAGCAGAATTCCTATTACTGTGTAACAGTCCAAGCTCTGAGGGTTTAGAGGCATACAAAGGAACAAAGTCCAGGGCAGCCACTTCATACAGATTTCTGCTGTTTGCTGCAGATGGGGGGAATTTTGAAATTCAGTTTATGGCTGCCATGCTCACATTTCACATGTTCAACAGTAATCCTTACTGATGAAACATAAGAGGTCAACCTAGTGTTTGTAACATACAAATCAGAATTTTATCTGCGTATAAAGTTACTTCCATGAAGATTTTATGGAAAAACAACAACAACAAAAAAGCCCCCAAAAAACCCCAAACCACCAACAAGCAGAGACTAAAAAAAAACCCCTAAACAAACCACATTGAAGAAAGCAACCAAACAAATGCACAGACAATGGTCTCCATGCTGATAATTTATGAAGGAAAGAAGCTGAGAAGAAAATTGAAAAAAAATATAAAAGAAGATAACCTAAATGAACAGGTAGAAGAATTAAGAGAAATGTTAAGATATGCTTTCAGAATTTTTAACCAATAATTAATACTATATTTACTCTAGTTAGCTGGTGGCTTTAAAAATTTTTAAGAGTTATTCATTATCTTCTAGGCTATATATATATATTTCCATATGAAATGCTACATAAAAGTGTTCAAGAGCCTATGTAGGTCACAAAAAGATATCTAAAAAAGGCAAAAGGGAGAAAGAATAAGAAAGTGGATACATGTTTTTTGACGATTATATGCTGTACCTAGTTAAGTTTGTTTTTAAAGTACTGTCATATAAGTTCCCAATATACAAGTAAGCAGCATCAGAAGAACTAGAGACTACGAGTTCAAGAATTTAGTGCTCCACACAAAGGAAAATAAAATGAAATCAAATCATAGGATCTGCACCCATTGTTGGAAATAATTAGTACCAGCAAAAGATAGGCTATTTATACAAAACAACATGAGAAAAATGGATAAGTTGTGCTGCAAGTAAAGCAACGCAGTAAAATGGAAAATATTCGTTATAAGACTGAAAGAGCAACAAAAACTACAAGACAAATGTGTGCTGCTAACACTGAAGTCACCTTATCGAAAACTAAATTTGAAAATGTTGAAAGAAAATTATATGTCGCCCAGAAACTGTAAGGAGAGGGTAAGATAGGCGAAGTCAAGGGAAGGCCTCAGAGCGAGGCGCAGGCAGAGAGGGAGGCGGGGATTGTGGCGGAGAAGCCGCCGGGGCCCCGGGGCGGCGGCCGAGAGCGGCGGAGGGGGCGGAGGCTCAGGCCCGGCCCCCGCCCGGCGCGCCCGCCCCTGCTCCCAACCAGGTCGGCTCCCAGCAAA
>VXAY01002372.1:68394-134698 GCA_013399855.1 Oxyruncus cristatus | reverse complement strand
TTTTATTCTTTATTGCAGCCCCCAAAATTACCAAGTTATTTGTTATTTAAGTTATTTGTTGTGTACTCCTAAAATGGGACTTATTTAATTGATTTTTTTAAGGTATTTTGCTGTGACAGGTTGTGTTTGTGGTTAGTCACTGTGCTCTTGGAAGAAAAGAGAAGATAATTATTCTTATCTTATTGCTATGCTTGTTGAAGAGTGTTCTGAGTGCTTTACTCATTCCTACCTTGTCTCTTGAATTGCTTTTTTGTTTTCCAATCCACTCCAATCCACTTCCTTTAACAGTCTGGTAATCTAGACTCCAGTGGTTGCAACAGCAATTCTGTAACATCTGCCTTTCAAACATATTATTTATTATTTTTATTTTTTTTTTAAATACAGATTTTGCAAGATATTGTAGTAAGATTGAGGGTCTGCAATCTATCATTTGTAAGGTACTGCCTTTACTGGAGTTAAATTTAGATAGACTGTACAAACACATGATACTTATATAGCTTCAAAAATATGTGAAATGCTAGCTTGCATTTTAGAGACAAATAAATTCATTAAATGGGATATCTTGCCTAATCACATACACCTTTAAAAAAGTTAAAACACAAAAACGCACAACATCTCCCCTCTGATCTTGTTTTCTTGTGTCAGTGATGTACCATTTGGCTTAAGCCAAAAAGAGGTAAAGCACATATGACTTTTATGTCAATTGCCTTACTCACAAGAGCTGCTTTGCTTTGTTGCTAGCATTGTTTAGGTCATTTGTACCGGAGAGGAAAGAACTGAGAAGCCAATGAATTGCAGCTGCTTTTAAAAAGGAGCTGAAAATCAATAATAAATTATTGTTTTCCATAGCAGTGTAAGTTCCTTATGTGTCCCCTCTGACATGTGGATGCAGCTATAAATTAATTCAGTTTTAGGCTGTAAAGAACCTGACTTTCTCTGGACTGACTGTCTGACATGCATTAGTGATATAAAAATAACACACCTTGGCAGGATAGCTTTCGAGGAGTGCCGAACACTGCAAGTTATTTTTATGGTTTAATGAGATATAGGCCCATACTTCCAGAGGGAGACACAGTGAGCACAGCACTCTATAATTTACTGCAGTAAAATGATCAGGATTCATGCTGTCTATAAAACATGAAAAACATTCTTCATTCCTTACCAATTAGATCATAGTTACAACTCTCAGCTCCTTTGAGCTTAAAAGAAAATTCTAACTGCTAGACATAAATGGATGCTGTGGTGAAATTAAAGCCTTCAACAGCCCAAACAGGCTTGAAAGAAATGCCTTCTGGATGTTATTAACATGCATATATAAGTGCTATTTTTAAAATTTAACTGCAAGCCATAGCAAGCACAAATGTTTATAATAGCTATTTCAAAATTGAAGCATTAATTTGAAAAGCATTTTCATTGTTATTAATTTCTTCCCAATAGTTTTATTTCAGCTTTTACTATTGTCTTTTTTTTTTTTTTTGCATGTGATGACAGAAAATTTGAAGTCCCAAGATTTAATAATTTTCCAGCCTTGAAATGATTCTCCCATAAAATATGTCACGTGAAAATAAAAGGAAGGCTCAATTCCTTGAACACGTCTGATTTGCAAGGTGAGCAATCCTGTTTATTTCAGCAGGACATCAGAGTAGGGAAGGTAAATGCAGGTATTTGCAGAGTCAATGCTTTGGTCTCGTGCTTCAGTTTACAGGTGAATCTTCTGACTTACAAAAATACCTGTGACTTGTTCTGTAGTGTAGGAAGAACAAAACAGTGTGGAGAAGCAGGAGGCAAGGAAAAGAGCAGATAGCAAAGGGGTTTGATTTTCTGTCCCAGGTTGCTGCTGTGGTTAATCTTTTCTGCTTCAATACTCCACAATTTCAATTCTTTTGCAATTTGATCACATTGACAAGCCACAAACACTGTTTGATGCTTGCAAGAAATGTTGATTGCTAGACAGAAATGAATTTGGGGATGGCTGAGACGCGACCTTGCAAGACTTCGAAATATCCAAGTGTGTCGTTCTGATATGCCTGATAGAAGTGTCATTTAAATATCCATGGAAACTGACTTTCACGTTCAGCTCAGAGGCTTTGGTCATAAACAAAATACTGGACTGGGAAGGGATTTCAAAGATATACCTCATCCTTTTGATGTCCGCAGCTAATTCTTTCCCTCAACTTAGTCCTTAGGAAGGATACTGAAGGTACAGCTAAGCTGTTCAGTGGGAATGCTGTGATCTGTTTAGTGCTTTGATATTCTCCATAGGCTACTGGTCCCTGTGAACAACGAGCATGTGGCAAAACACACATGAATCCCCTCCTCTTTATTTAAAATTAAAAATACCTTCGTCTCTGCATATGCCATTATTTGCATGTGATAAGTGGGAAGCAAGTTAAACAGTCCTATATTGCCAGAGGTGTTCATAACTAGGCAGGAAAATCATTGAGAATTAGTGTCGCATTTTCACTACAAGTTTGAAAAGGTGTTTGTGCTACGCATTGCCATCAGGATCGTTTCCAGTATTTTAGTTATGTAAACAGTATTTAAGTACAGGTAGTCATCTAGCTAATGTAATGAACTGGGGAACTGTTGATACAGATAATTAAAGGAGGTGAACCGTACATATTCTTTCTTTTCTAATTTTGCTCCAGCTGAGTGAGACAGATATGTTTGCAGCCTGTGGACAAAGATTATCATATCATAATATAGTCTTTTAAAGATCACTTCTGTAGAAATGAGAGTTATCCTCTTACTGCTCTATTATCTTCTTTAGCAACAGAGTATTTGTAAAACTGTCTTTGGTTTCTCTCACTCTTAATATAAAGAATTTTTCCTGCCATGTAAAGTTTCACTAAAAGTCTTTGAAATAGATTGGTATTTCTAGGTATGTGTGCTATGAGAAAATCCCTGTTAATTTGATGTTTTTCCTTAGCTTCATATTTATTGAATAGATTACTATGCAAAAACAACCAACCAACAAAACCAAACCAAACCAAAAACCAACAAAGACAAACCCAGAGGTTTTTTAAAGTACTTGACACTTTTTGCTAATTAAATCTTAATCAGTTTTTTTAGGTTTTCTAGAGGATTGATTCAATGATATCTTCCTAAATTTTTGATCTTTTTTTCCAATACTTCATTGATTTTATTATAATTTTTTAGGCTCTATACTCTGTGATGTACAGATCTTCAGCAATTTTCTTGGGAATTTAAAAATGAAAGGATCCATTTCACTAGCTTTTCTTTTTTTGCAAAAGATAAACATAATAATAAGAGCGTAATTAAATTGGATTAACTGATTTGGAGTAACTACTACAGAACACTTTTATGTGAGACTTTCAAAGCAATTTCAAGTGCAAGTTAATTGAACCTACTTATGCTCTTTGGGGTGAAGTAATTTATATATCATCACAGGCCCCAGCTGTGAACAGTCCTAGGCCTCTTCTGGACAGTAAACCCAAGCAATAAATAACTGTGTCTTTTGTGACTAAAATGGAGCGATTCTTCCTTTGAAGACATGATCCTGTTGACCTTATTATAAACACAATACCAGGAGCTACCTTAGACCAGGTTAGCAAGTCCTTGGAAGACAACATAAGCTAGCCAGGTATATAAAATTTCTGTTCACTATCAGTGTCCTCTAGGGCTCTGGTGAAATTTCCTGTGGATATCAAAGCCATCCCTCTTTGTCACATCAGCCCTGGTGACATGGTAGGGCCTGTCACTGCAGGAACAACAGTGAGAAGAGCCGGGCCACATGCTCCCACTTCAGGTGCTCAGTTCTAGCCTCCCCTCCAAGGACAGAATGTTTTTGCCAATCTGTTGACCTAAGAACAGGAATGATCATAGCACGAGTGCAAATTTCCTTCTGCAACAAATGAATGTTGCTGTAAAGATAGAACTGTCCAGTTCCCAAGAATTTCTATCTCTTCTCTTCCTGTGTACAAACATTAGATGTACGAAGAGAGGAAGAAGAAGAGATGGTAACTGTTGTACAGGTAGCAGCACTATGAATGTAAATTAGATTGCAGCCTCTGTGAAGACTGACACAACAGAGAGGGTTAGGTAGAATGACAATAGGAGGGTTTTAGTTCAGGAAATAATCTACTCATGGACTGAAGTAAAAACCTATGTAAAGCCTATCATCTGTCATTTAGTTTATTTCAATTTTTTTAAGGTGTAAGAGGTAAAGTTCTGTAATCTACAAAGAAGACCCATAATATGGCTTGAACATNNNAATATGGCTTGAACATCATGGCAGCTGCAACATCAGGTTTGACTTCAGTCTGTGCAAAGGAAAATTATCATGTCCCAGCTCTTGGAGCAGAGGTGGGAAGGAGACCACCAACAGGTAAATGAGAAGTTTGTGACACTAGAGGTGACAACAACTGGAAATAAGAAGCAAGATGATTATACGCTTTTTAAAGATCTGACATGCAGCAATGGTGGGTGGATTGTGGAGGAGTTTCACCTGTGCTCTTGACTTTTGGGGAGAAGACCTGCTTCATAAAAAACTCTAGAGTAAAAGAAAAGCTTTTGCTCACTTTGGCTCTGGGGATAGCTTCTTTGATCTCCCACTAACTCAAGCAACTTCCTAGTGCTCTACTTCAAAGCTGAGTTTTGCAACTCCAGGGCATTTCAATAAAGTTCCCTCAAAAACCCTTTGCCTGTTGGTTGTGGTGGTGGGTTCTCAAATTATCAGATTATTCAATGCAGCAGTCACCAAGGAAGTTATGCAAAAGTGGAAATGTGGAAATGGAGCAATCTGACAAGTAAGTCCTGTAAATGTATGAGGTCAATTGTAAAGAATCGTGTAATGGTTAAAGTTGGAAAAGACTTCTCAGGTCATCAAGTCCAACAATCGACCTAGCACCAACACCATGTTCACCATTAAACCATGTCCTCAAGGGCCATATCCACACATTTTTTAATACTTTCCAGAGATGGTGACTCCACTACTTCCCTGTGCAGTTTGTTCCAATGCTTGATAACCCTTTCCTTGAAAAAAATCCCACTGTCTTCTGTGTTAGAACCATTTTTCCCAGCTTCAAAAGGTGTTTCCCATCAGGTGTCAGTAGACCAGGTGTTGCATAGATCCTCTCATGGTCAAAAAGCTCTAAATTTTTCCAAAAACAATGGCCTCAGAGACACTTGTTGATCTGATGGATCTAATTGTTCCTTCCAGAGTTATTCCTTGCTAATGGAAGGATGGAAGAAAACAATACCTATGCTCCTAATCCTTCAATGAGTCATCCCAACACCCTGAAATCCATTTTTTGATTACCCTTGGACTTCTCTTTGTTATCTTGTCACTGCCTACTTGAAAAACAAATAACAGATAATAGTCAGAGGGCCTTAGGAGAGTTTTCTAGTAATGTCCCTTACCCAGAGACTTCCCTGTGGATTATGTCTGATCTGCATATTGGGTCCTCCATTCCCTTTAGAAGAGAGTCACATGTGTCAATCACCCTTCCTTGCCCCTTAACAGAGGGGGTTGTGATATAAGGGGTAGATTGTGCTGCCCTAGGTGGCCTCTCTTTCCCAGAATGACCTTCATCCATTTCATCAGTTGACTGTCCTCCTAGTTCCAGGGTCTCATAGCTGTCATAAAATGTTCCAGTTCTACTCACCACTGTCAAGTGTTCAGGAGGAGAAGCCTTTCTCCTAGTATGGGCAGTGACCAATTTCCAGCCTTCATGTTCAACAGATCCTTGGCTACCGACTTGACAAGGTTCTGAGTCCTCCTGCATCTTCACTACAATGGGAGTTTTGAGACTGCAGCATCTCTAAGAATAATCTCTCAATCCCTTGCTCATTTCCTTGAAAATAACCTATTCATAGCCTATTCAGTTCCTCCTTGTTTTACGCTAACTCTCTTCTTGGGAAAGGAAAAACAAACCAAAGTTACCTAAACAGAGCAAATTGCACTTATGAGGACAGGGAGGTGGGGCCAGGAGTATTTCTGATGTCCTAACTTAAAGTAAATATGTGGTCAGGCAAGATTAGAACATAATGATGATGAGATAATCCAAACACTGAACAAAGCAGTAAACTGATTGATTAATCTCCTTTTAAAGGACACTACGGGTGCAGAGCAACAAAACATGGTGCAGAATAACAAAACACAGTGCAGGGAGAATTTTGAAACTGATGTAAAGCAAGGGCTTTAATGTTTCAGAACTCAGAAAGCTCAAATTAAAGATTATATTCTTCTCTATTGACTGATGCTGTAACTGAGCTGCATAGTCAGATCAGAGAGCTTGAGAAACCAGGGCTTTTACATGCCACAGAAATAGTGCTTTTTCTGTTTTAAGAAGACCCTGTGGATTTGGAGGAATCCAATCTGTCTCTTCAGCCAACTATGAGCCAAATCCTATCTGTAGGTGAAAGACTGCTGAACCTGATACGTTTATGTTTACAAGAAGTGAGGTGTGCGTAGACATTCAGTATTTGCATCCTGAAGTGGCACTCCAGGGTCTCTGATATGATATCCAGTGTGTAAGTGAATATGTGTCTTATCTTGTCAGAATTCTACATATTTTAAAGCACAGAATTCTTTGCTGGCAATGTAGTCTGGCATAAAGTCTGTGTTGCTGTTAGAGCTGAAAGACTGCTGTCCTCTGGCTCATTGTGGAGACTTTGGTTCCTCTTTTTTCACTCTATTTATTGACATCTATCTTCAAGGCAGTGTGGTGTGGGGACCTAGATTTTGATGAAAAAATGACTGGAATAAATGATTTACAATAAAGTTACCAAGAGGCTACCCCTTTCATCTAACTTTAAATTTGATTTTGTTCCTTCCTGTTTGTTCTACTGCTCATGTCTCTCTCTCCACCCTTTCCTATTCATTTCTGCTCAGACACTTTTCTGCCTTTTTCATTTGTTCTTCTTCTGTTGCTGACATTCTCTTTCCAATGTCTTCTTCTTCCCTGCAGCATTTCCTGTGTCCTTCTTTTATCTTTCATATCCAAATGTCTTATTTAATCTACTCTCTTATTTTTTCATCCACATATCCCACCCTTTAAGCTTTTGTTTTCTATCTCTATTAAGTAATGATGGTAATCTCTTTGTGAAGGAAATTGGAGATGTACAGTTAAAGGGTATACTCTGTCACTCTCCTTTGCACACTTTCTCCTTGCTCTATTCACTCAGCAGCTTTTTTCCAACCTTCTATTTCTACCCTTATTCTGCACACCCTGAATCTCACCCCTTTCCCAGGTTTCTCCAGGAGGTGATTATTTTTTATTCTCTAGTGGTAGCATTTTCTGTCTTCACTTTACTTTCCTAGTTTTTCCTTCTCTTCTGTTTTCCACTACTATTCTTTACCTCTCATCCCTCCATTTTCTCTTCTTTGAGATGAAATTTGCTTCACAAAATAAAGAAAGGATTGCAAAAGTCTACTAACATGAACGGTCCTGCACCCACCCTTTATACACATTTAAACTAACTGTACAAACCCACAGAGAGTATAATGAGGTGAAAACCAGCAGGAATCTAGATTTACCCTTGCTGTCTAGAAGTTCTTTGTCTGCCAGAACTCTGACTTCTGGTGAACAGGAGGTTTAATCTCTAAGTACAAGTTTATTTGCAATTCATGAAGTTCTTTGTGAAATGGACATCTGAAATAGTCGAACGATGCTTCACAATGGGGTTGGGGTACTGTAGCTGAAGTTCAGCATGGCCTTTGGACCACTTCTGAATCATGAATCTCCTTTGTCCAAAGGCTGATTTTTATTCTGTGATCCCATTTCATTCCTGTGCCACCTCTTCTCTATTGTCTGTGAAGCAAGGTGGTGAGTGCCTTGATGATGGTAATGGAAAAGTCAAGGAGCTGGAGGGAAAGAAGCAGCCAAGACATTTTTTAAAATGTGTAACTTGGTTGGAATTTTATAAGTCTCCACGTTATTTATTTTGATTAGATTTGTTTGTTTGTGGGTTTGGGTTTTTTCAATTGGTTTTTGGTTTCTTTGCTTTTTTCCAAACTATTAAAAATGGAAGATGAGAAATATTTTTAGAAGGTTGAAACAAAGAGTCTACAGAGGCATGGCATGAATAGTAACTTCTAGTAAATTACAGAAATTTCATCATAGCTGAGTTTAAAACTTCTAATTAGAAAATTGGTCCTCTGTTGAGTCACCAGTAAATTGAGTTTTTCTTCTCTATGAAAGTGGAACACAAAGTAAAAGAGAAAGCAACCAGAAGAAGTAAAAACACACAAAAAAAGAAAGAACCAGAGCTCTCTGATATCAAAATATTGGTCTCAGTACTGAACTACTTCTCATTTTCTAACATAATATGTAAATTAGGGCCTCTATATGGTTCTGCTTTGTAAAACCAGCAATTTTTTAATAAGTGAATATTCTGGTTTAGCTACATCTCACCTCCAGGGCAATAGCCAAAAAACTTCCCAGACTATGTCTTGTTTTTATTCACCTTCTATCACCACTGCTTGGTGGAATGCATCCTTTCTCTATTCTTTGGAGTTATCTGAAAAAAGGTGAAGAATTAAGGGTCTTGGTGCTGTAGCCCTGCAACTAAATGGATGTGGGCAGTACAAGCCATTCCGTCCTCAGCGCAGTGCAGAGTCTGGGAATGATCCACAATGTTCTGGACCAGTATGAAATGCTACTCTTAACTACAGAAGGATAAGCAAATTTGTCCTTCCTGTGCATGGTAACTGTCAGTTTATTGACTTGTCTCATGAATTCAAACACAATAAAACTTGTTGCATATCAGCTGAACTGTAATAACAGGCTGTGCGCTTGCTTCCAGCTTTTGGCAAAATAAGGTAAAAGTCTTTTTCTTAAATAAAAAGATTTAAATTACCTCACACTTGCAGTAGGCTAAGAGACAACACACAGCTTATTACACTAGCACAGCTGATTGGGAATTCATCAAAATCTTGCAACTTACTCATGTAACTGATTCCTTGTATAATGTCTTACAGTGATAATGGGATTTGATGTAAGTGTTATCCAGGATATCCCAGTAAAAACACGTAAAACATCTAAAACTTGAAGGAAGTTCATGGTAGAAAGGGCACATTCATTAACAATTATTTTCCACAGGTATAGAAGTAAAGTAGTTGCTGTAACACGGAAATAAAACAGATTGCATTAGCAGTGACAAACTTTGCTGTAGCTTCACTTGCAAAGTGCATTGTTTGCTGTCAGAAAAGCTCTTCAGCCTACACAACCCCAGGTCTATACAGCTACCCTTAAAGCTTCCCTAAAAAAAGGGGAACCCACTAGTTTTGAGCAGCAAGTTTATGAGGGCTCTCAAAATTACAACATTTTTATTTTCATTCTTTATCATTCATTCTGTCTAAACTGATCTGAGATAGCACAGATTTTAGCATGAAGTATCCTAATTTCAAAACAGTGAGGTTTTTAGGTGTAAGTGTATTGACTCAAGCTTGTAAAGTTAGCTGTCATAGAATTTTGGTTGGTATTCCTCCATCTTGACTGTCTTTCTCCTCCCTTTGGTGGGGATCAGGAGTGATGATCCTGAGGATTCTCACTGACATCCACCATTATCATTGTTTTAATCAGCGGTGCTCTGCTGGCATCATGTGTGGAACAGAGCAGAGTGCCCAGTCAGCACAACGCAGAGATGGGAGGAAAACAAGGAAGGGGGGAGAGAGAGGCAGTGAAGAGGCTGGAAACAAATTAAAGAGTCAAGCTCAATGTGGTGGTTCCAGCCTTTGTGCTTTCTGCACAGTGTTATCAACCCATAAATTTTGCTACTAATTAGGAAGAGTTTGCACAGACAAAACAGATCACTTTGAAATGGGGGTAATACTAAGATTTATTGCTACACTACAGACACTAAGGGGAATACTTACATATATACATATATACATACAACTCTAACTAGTTTCCTTATAATAGCACACTTATATATGTACAAATGCCCCCCCCCTCTTCTTCTTCAAAAACAGTCCAGAGGAAGAATGAGAAGGGAGTTAAAAAAAAAGTCTTTAAGGTAACAGTTCCATATCTCTGTAGCTCGAACCTCTCTCTCTTCACTGGAATGCAGAGAAGTTTACTCCCACCTTGCTGCTTGCTTACAGCTGCTGAGGGTTTTTTATCATGTCGTCACTACAAGATTCAGGGCTCTATGGAGGTTTCTTCCACGAGGAGTTTCAGGGGGGTTTTCACGGACTCACCACCCCTCGCCGGGATCACAGGGGTTCTGGGTCTCTTTGGCTCAGTCCAGACCCAAGAACACTTTCTGATGCTGTGCTTTGCTGCTTGTAGCTTCTTCTCTTTTGCCTTCTGGAATTCTCCTGACTTTCTGCTTCTGGCCAGACGCCCAATCTTGGCTCTCGGCCGCGGCTGGTTACTCCAACTTCACCACCGCTCCCCACTCGCCATTACACCTGGTCCACGCTCGCACCAGGCCCCTCCTACGGGGGGGCTTCGTGTAAGGCTTATCTTTTGGACAAAGTCCCAAAGTCATCAGAGGCACACAGCCTCTCAAAGGAGAATTCATCAACTTCTTTCTCATTCTGTGGCTACAATTCCTCTGCAGCTTGCTGCAAACAGTTCAAGTGATCCAGTCTTGGCCTCCAGCCATCGCTGCCCTCCCCGGACTATCCAGGCCTCCGGGGGAAGAACTCACACGAAAGTCCCTTCTCTCCACATCATTTCCACAGGTGGCAGGGGTTTAGTTTTAAAGTCTTTTCCCCTGCTGGAGGGAGAGAGGCGAGGGAAGGACTCCCCCATACCTCTGCACTTTCTCCACCGACCTTGGCAGCTGCATTGTTATCTCTTGCTTTCTGCCGCTCCTCTCGGGGCTGGAACTCCTTCTGTCTCAGCTGAGCAGTTTTTCTTTGGAGTTTCTTCTCCACTCTGCTACTTGCTTCAGCCGGAGGCTTCGGTGCCATGCCTGCCTCTGGCCCAAGGCCAGGGGCGGAGGGCTCTGGCCCCCCACTCGGGGAGGCCTCGCCGCCTCACTTACATCATGACTCCGAGTTCCTTCTGCCCCACACACAACTACAACAACGACAACAACCCTTCTTTTCTGGTTTGAGTTAAATTATGTAATTCGTAGAGACGTCACAGAAGTCTCTAATTGGCTACCTAGCCGGAATTTCACCTGGAACTAACCATCTTCTACCCTAAAACTGAGGGGGATGGGCTAAACCATGACACTCAAAAAAGCAGAAAAAGCAATCTTCAGGTATTTGTTGCAATTCAACAGGAATGTGGTCAGATTGTGCTCTTAAATTCATGCCTTCTGTCTTGGTGAGCATTTCATCATTCTCTTTTTAGTGGTATCAGGGTTTGCAGCACCACGTGTCTGAAATTCATGCGCTCACCTATTCACTGGAAGTATAGTCTAAAGACAACTGGTGATGCAGAGGGTGGTGAACAAAGACAACCTCTTAGAGAAACCCACTTTCAATTTGGTGATGTCTTTTGGATTGGAGATTGATTTGTGACTACCATGCAATCTTTAGACTATCCTAACAGAGAAAATAATCACTAGTTTCAATAATAAAATTAGCTTGGAAATGCTGTGTTTTACCAAGAAAAATTGTACCAGAGAAAGTGTAGCTCAGAAACTGGACTTATCAGAGGGAACTCCATTGAAGGAGAGGGCAAGTGAGAAGACGCACAAGAAAAAGTCACATATAAATGAGGAAATAAAAAGTAGAAAATATTTATGACAAACCTTAGTCTTAAATTTATGTGAAAAAGCAATGGTTTAGGTACCCTTTATAAGACTGGAAGAATAAAAGTGCCTAAATGCTCACTCTGCATGGACTTTTAAGAGAGTCTGTGGTAGCTTGTTAAATATACAGTCCCACCCATCTTACCAGGCCACAAAACACACTTTCTCTCTGATCTGCAGCTCAGTTCCTCAAATTTTTACCTTGAGCTTTGTCAACCCTCTGCTAGTCAGTGAAAACTAGCATAAAAAAAGTCCATTTGTCATGAAGCTTCGTGTAAACTAAACTTTTTCTTGACCCTTCCCAGATCACAGGTGGCATGTCGATATCCTATTTCTATTGTCAGACGCTGAATTTTTGATGTTGGCCATATTAGTGTCCCATATTTAAATTCAATGCTTATATCCTTCCTTTTATTTTTTTCCCAAAAAATGATGTTTATTCAATTATTTATATATTTATTTTAATAATCAGTGATTGATTTTGTAAACTAATGCTAGATTACTGCCATGACTTTAGCTCAGCAGCAAATGGGAAAAAGAGCCTCTGTATTGATGCTGTGAGCCAAGTAGATTATGCTTCTTTAAAAAGATACATTGTCTTGCTCTTGCATGTGGAAGAATGATTCAAAGTTATTTCATTATATATCAAAGGCTTTCCTCTGTCTTTAGATCTTTATCAAACACTTTCATGAGACACTTTTAGAAGGTTCTTACTCTATGGAAAGTATGAAGATGGTTCCCTTTGAAGAAAATCTAAACCCACAAATGAAAGAGTAGGTGCTTTTGAAATGCTGTAAGAAGAGCTTTTATACTGATACAGGGGACAGAAGAATCTGATCTGCTTAGAAGCAATTATCATATAACAGTTTAAACAACATCACTTACAGAAGAACACATTTTTAAAATAGATATCTGGTTTACAGTTATAAGGCTATAAAACTCCTTGACGTGACTAGGCTCTTACTTCTCAGAATTAGAGACCATGTCTGCAGTAGTCATAGTATGCTCCTTGAATGAAAGATATTTCACTTAGGAAAATGAACTTATCACAATATGCATGGCATACTTTCATATGCACTGGGGAAAGAAGGTCTCAAATCCATGTTTGGAAACTAAATTCCTTCTGGAATTACCGACACATACCGATCACTAGAAGGCTCAAACCCTCCCCAAGCAAACAAAAAGACCCAGAAGAAACCTAACAAAACAAAGAAATCCAAGCCACCAGCCTGCTATTAGGAGAAGTGCAAGATCAGTGTGGACAACACAAAGAAAATTTTACCCCCTAGATCCTTTGAACTTACGATTTTTCTGATACTTAGTGTTCTGTGGATTTTTTGAGGACTTAAATTTGAGGAATCTATCTTCAATGACTTGTAGGTTACATGATCTGCAGGTGTTAGATATGAAAATACAGCTTTAGCAGGAATATAGCTCAAAGACAACCCCCTCAGAGATACTGTAGGAAACCAATTTGTTTGTATGTTTTATTTTCTTTAAGCAGGAAGTATACCTACACAAATATTTTTAGATATTTCAATAGATAGACTCAAAAATCTCAGGTAGTGAAAACTTTGGTAGCTCTAGAAGGACCCTGGATCAGAGACACAGTGATTAGACAAAAAGGTAGTTGGCTCAGATGGAGACAAAGGGAAATGTAAAAACACAGATATGAGGTAGAGAGTAACAAAATACATCAGCACCTGAAAAAAAGTTACCTTCTTCAAACGATGGTTACTAGCAAGAACAAATTTCCTTACTTTTGAAGTAAAATGCAAAGATTTTGCTAGTGCCATTGAAACTGAAATTTATCTTAAAATGTTTGTCCCAGCAAAGCTATTAAACGTTTGTTTCACTTCAAATCAGTGAATAATTACATTCACTTTTATGGGCCAGGGCTAAAGACTGATCATGTTGGATTCATTATATGTGCAACAGATATCACAGCATAATTCCCACAATTGCACATACTGAAAATAATGAACTAGTTTTTCCTTACTCTGCTGATTTTTTCCTTCTGCAGTGGTGATGCTATACTTTTGCTTTCATTTCACCTCCATTATATACAGTCTTAGTTTTTTTACTGCTTATCTTCTGACAAGTATGTTTTAAGACTGAGTGCCACACTGTCACTGCTGGTGTTTTGTTTGAACTGATGTCAATATCTGTCTGGATAGATACTCTGAAATGTGACATAAATGTACTTTGATTCCAGCATATTTGTATCTCAAACCATTAGTAACTGATGTTTCATTTTTGTCTTCTGGTATTAGAAAAAAGCAACTCAGAAAATAAAACTCTACAAATCCTAACTGAATAAAAATATTTTCAGGGCATGAATGACATTTTTATAAATATTAACCAATACTTCTCTTCTAAATAAAAATTACTGCAAAAAATTCATCTTTATGCAATAGTCCTCGTGCATCATGTTTTATGAAATGTCATTTTTATACATAATAAACTTTAATTCAGTTTTAGGGACCTTACCATCTGTTTTATGGGAAAAATACTTTAATTTTTCTTAATTATTCCTGTGATTCATGAGTTATGACCTTTCTCGGGGACAAAAATAAATACCACTTCTTCTGAGAACAAAGTGTGTGCAGTGGGAATACAGAACCTGCACAGTGGTATTAAAGCAACCAATGTCCTGAAATAAGTAGATCATCAGAAGCACCAGGAAGCAAATATACTGCACTCAATATGGCAGTTGGAGGGGTTAAGTTATATGTGTAGAGGGTAAACAGCCCAGTAATTAAGCAGGAATACCATGAACAGTTTAAGTAGAAATAACATCTAAGTAATTCTCTGGGACATCACAGAAAAACTAAAACGTCACAAGAACAGTGTATGTTTTTTTAGGGTAGTGCACTGAGAACTATCGGGCAGGTTCTTGCAGAGTGCTGGCATGCTTTTTTAGAAGCAGCTTAGTCATGGCAGGGCAAAGTGCAGACACAAAACAGAATCTTATATATTTTATGTATCATATATATTTTATTTAGGAGACACAGCAATAGGCAGTAGAGGAGCTGCCCAGGGCGCACAATGGGTCAAAGCAAGGGAGTCTGGATGGGTTTGGCTGCTGCAATGAAATGTGTTATTTTCTTCCTGTTCAGAAGAATCAGGACATTATGTGTGGTAAATGCATTTCAATCCCTTCATCAGTTTTTCATTTAGGTGAAATGGGTTATTCTAGCTGTGTGAAACTGGAAGGATACTGCCTGACTGAGAGGCCACCTGTCCTGTGCGAGGGATACAGGTCTGGTCCTGGAGCATTGTAGGCACAATTCCCTCCAAACTAGCATCTGAAAAGACAGCAGTGACATAGGGGTGTTTAGGACATTGCTTTCTTTCCTGACATAAGTGTACCCTCTGATTTGATTGTAGTGAAGCAAGTCTAAACACATTCCTTCCATCCTCAGGGCATTGTTGGAGAGCTGGGAGGAAAAATGAGCTCTTCACCCCACATCACTCTTCCAGTACCCTGGAATAACGTTGCTGTAGTGTCAGCAAAGAGAGCAAGAACTGAGCAGAGCTGTGGGCAACATTATGCTCTGCCAGGGACTGGTCTTCGGGGAGAGGCTTGTGCAAGTCTCCAGGGATCTCTTTCTGATGTCTGTCACAACAGCTGTTATTAAGATTTCTTTTCCCTTCTCTATTCTCTTTTCCGAACTAACACCTCTCATGTGGCATGGTACCTCCTTTCTGGTCCTTTCTAGCTTCAAGTTGGATGTTTCTGCTTCTCAGCATAAGCATCCCTGGGTATAGGGTGAGAAGGTCATCGGGGAGGTGGAGAGACAGGACGGGTTCAGTGGGGGCAACAGCTGTCCTCTTGCAGCACCTCACAGGCTGCATAGGTGTGGCTGCGTCAAAAATGGGCATGTGCCATTCACTCCACAGTACAGCAACCAGGAAAATCTGTTCCTGTGGTCAGAACCTCTGAAAACCTCAGACCTTGGGTTCATGTGATTTGGCTCTCAATGTCATCTTTCAGTTCTCTTAGAAATGTGTTTTTAATTTGCAGACAAAGATTTGGAAAGATTAATTTTAAAAGATCCAATACCATAAAATTATAGAATTTTTTAGCTTGAAAAAGACCCTCAAGATCATTGAGTCCTGCCTTTAACGCAACACTTACAAGTCCACTACTAAGCACCACATCTACATGTCTTTTAAATACCTCCAGTTATGATGCCTCAACCACTTCCCTGGACAGCCTGTTCTAATTCCTGATCAGCCTTTTGGGGAAGAAATTTTTTCTAATATCTAATCTAAATCTTCCCTGGAGAAACTTCAGGCCATTCCTTCTCATCCTGTCACATGTTACCTGGGGGAAGACTCACCCTTACCTCATATAACCTTGTTTCAGGCAGTTGTAAAGTGAAACAAAGTCTCCCCCGAGCCTTCTTTTCTCCGAACTCAAGTTCCCAACAATCCCCCAAGTTCCCAAGTTCCCAACACCAACACCAACCATGCTCCACATCAGATTTGTGCTCCAGATCCTTCTCTGAACACACTTCAGCACCTCATTGTCTTTCTTGTAACGAGGGGCCCAAAACAGAGCACAGTATCTGAGGGGCAAACTCACCAGTGCAGGGGGATGGTCACCTACGTAGTCCTACTGGCCACAAGAACTGCTAATATAAGCCAGGACACTTCTGGCCTTCTTAACCACTTGGGCACAATGCCAGAAATTAAATAACCATTTTTTTTTTAATTATTTTTAAAGACATCAAGATTTTTAAAAACACATGACGCTTCTCGTATCTCAATTTCTGATATTTAATATTTTGCAGTATTGCTCTTTTCAGGCAACCCCATCCTTGCTTATTTGTATTCATTGTCTGACACTGTGGTGTCTTATGTACCTTAACCACAGCAAACGACCTAAGTTTGATGTGGCTCATTTGTTATATCTTTCTTCCTTCATTAGTTCCCTGTTCACAGTGTTATATTGTCTCTTCATCTGTTGTTACACTGCTTAATGGTCTGTTTTCAAGGCACTTTTCAAATGCCTTAAGAAAAGCTAAGTTACTGCTAGCAACTCTTTTAAAGCACGAACAACTGATCTCAAAAGGACTCTGACATGATTTCTCTTTTAAACTCTGCTCATTTGACCTTGAAGAATTAGTCTTACTCTGGTCTTGTACTATTTTATCCTTAAATAGGCTCTCAGTCCATTTTCTTCAGAACAGAGAGATTTAGCTTATGAATTTATGGTTTCTATGACACCCTTTGTTCCAGTTTCAAAAGGAAGTCTCTGATTAATAATTTTACAATTTCTGTGAATACTTGCTGTTTCTATGGATGCAGCACATACTTTATCCTTGCCATTAAGCAGTTGCCACTGCTTAATGCTGTTCTTTTCTGAAATACCAAATGATCAGATTCTCAAATTTGTCAGTAATTTTCCTCCTCATAATTTAAATGTTTTTAGGACAAGATTTCCTCTTTTGTTCTGTCCTTCATGGTTAGGGATTTCCTTATCTTTCAAAGTAGAAATTGGGTTACAGACAGTAAAAAATTTATTTTTAATTTCTGCTTTAATGAATGTTTCTGTCTGTCATTGTTGACACTATTAAACCCTTATTTTTTTTCAAATGCATTTTACTTTGCTATTAATCCCTTTCTACTTAATTTCCACTTTTTCATTAGTTTATCATAATTTCCGTCTCCACGTTTCCATGACCAGTTTTTAATTCTAATATTATCATTAGTGGAAAAAAAAAAAAAAGAATAAATGATTGTTGGGTTTTGGGTCAAGTTCACAGAACAGTATTTAAACAGTCTTTTTTCATGTAGGTATGTTGTAAATTATCTTACTTATGTTTTAACTTTTCTTACTTATTTACTAATTTCAGCTCTCTCAGAAGAAAGACTTCCCCTACCCACAAATTGTTACTTAAACGTTATCCAGTCTGGTTCATAGATTTTTCACACATTTTGTATTGGGCATATATTGTTGCCTCTTTACCAACGTTTCTTATCAGTTTGCCTAATAGGAAGATTAAAGATCACATTTTCTAAAGTACTGAAATGTCAGTTTGTATGTTAAGGTCCCAAAATTTAAGGCTGCATCCTAAATAATTTAATGTGTCATTCAACTTTATTACACTATGGTAGAGGTAGATTAATTTGAAATGTTTCTTTGAAAGTAAGACAAAAGCCCAGCATTCTTGACATTCTTCTGCAGCACCTTTTTCTTGCTCAGGATATATAATTTGAACTTTGTGATCTGCTGCCCTTTAATCCTCCATTCTTTCTCTTAAGTAGTCTTTTTTTCCTGGTCACTGTGATCTCAGAACGAAAGACCTCAAAAGATGATTTTAGTTTTGATTTAGAAAACATGTTAGCTTCTATTTTGGGGGGAAACAAATGCATAAAAGTTACTTTTAGTGTTTGTGTCACTTTAGAAAATCAAAACACCAACTTCATTTTGATAATTTTCTTCTGTAATGACGGTTTCAAAACAAGCTTTTTCAGTGTAGTTTAAATATAAGATTCATGTTAAGTATCATTTTTATGCGAGTTGTCAGAGATGTTTGAACAACTTTGAGGACCAAACCTACCCTAGGCTTAAGGACTTACAACTCAAAACTGGGGTGCATATAGTTAAAACAAACAATATAATTTGGTCATGCTAGTAAGTATATTTGTAGACTGTTGTGCCAGAGCTGCAAGTAATTGGAAGATTTCTGAAAGAGGCCTCTGTTGGAAAATGAAGCATCAAAATATTTAATATCTCAAATGAGATGAGGTTAAAAAAATCAAACCAAATTAAAATACTGAGATCTTTTGCAACAATTATCATGCTTCACTATAGCAGACTTGCTGGTTGATGCAATTCAGGGGCAAACAGGAAATTCAAGGTTGAACTAATTTTGGGTGGGACTTGCATATACCTTTCCTTGTGCTTCTGCCTTTGAAAGTGGAAGTACATGTTTCTTGACCTGTAGTCATCACAAGGAGACTTAGATGGAAATATTGTTCACTCTAAGCATGAATAAAAAGCACAGCATCTGGTTGTCAGCAAGTCTTTATTTTCTAACAATCACTGTGCTAAATCTTATTGTTATTATCATTATTATTACTACTATTGTTATTATACTTTTAAAGACACAGTGAGATAGTGACAGTCATGCTAAATTTCGAAGATGAAGCAAGTGTCAGGTAAAAGGAAGAGCTACAATGTGAGCTGGGAAAACTCAAATAATAAATCTGTACAGAAGGAAATTTTTGTTTTAACAATAAGCTGTGAAAAGCTTGAAACAGATGCCAGGACTGTGATAATTCCATACATTATCTCTGAACCTGTGTTATGTAGGTGCTGCACAATTGTTACATAGCACAGTGTATAATTAGAAAGCCAGGTCTTTTGCAGAAAAGAAGTCTTACTGTGATTTTAGATATATCCATTTTCAATCTAATTTCATTTACTGGTATCCACTTCGTTCCAACTATCTGGTCTGGAGATGAGTTGCCTGTTGGACCCATTGTCAGAATGACAGCATGAAAAAGGGAAGCATGTGGTTGTAATAATAATGTGGTACATGTGTAGAAGGTCAGAGAAGCAACAGATTAACATTCCAGCAGATGATTTCCCTAGGGACAACTCTTGAAAGTATGAAAGGCCAAAGGTCATGACACCGATAATGTCTCTAATGTTGTTGGCAAAATAGTTGCTTGAATTTCTCAGTTGTAAGGGTAATGCTTTTTCTCTATTTTTTCAATTAAGTAGTGAAACCTGCTGTGAACCCTGAAAAATTAGTTCCATAAATATTAGTCTAATTATATAGGTAGTAATGGTGTTTAAATCAACCAGTTGTCCAGTCTCCATTATGTCATGTGTTAAAATTAAGGAAACTAAAACTAATGATTTAACTGAAGAAGTTTTCTTTCTGACCTAAAATTTTAGCATGAAAAAGTTCAGGTTATTTTTTTTTATTGCAGACAGTGCACAATGGATGTTATGTTTCATTTCCATCACAGGAAGTGTAAAAAAAGGGAGGTCTATGTGGACGAACAAGGAGCTTTTAACCAAACTCAAACAAACAAACAAACAAACAAAAAAGGAACCTTAAAAAGGGTATAAGCAAGGATGAGTAGCCTGGGAAGCATATTCAAACACTGTTTGTGCATTCTGGGATGGAGATAGGAAAGTTAAAGCTCAAAAAGAATTGAACCTGGCCAAGGACATCAAAAACAACAAAGAGTGCTTTTGTAAGTGCATAGGTGGCAAAAAAAAGAAGACTAGGGAATATGTGGGCCCACTGCTCAATGAGGCAGTGAACTTGGTCACACAGGACATGGAAAAGGCTGAGGTACTGAATGCCCTCTTTGCCTCAACCTCTCCTAGAAAGACTGACCTTTAGGAATCCCAGGTCTCCTGCAGCAAGGAAGAAGTACTCTTGGTAGAAGACGATCAGGTCAGAGAATACTTCAACAAACCAGGCTTATGTAAATCCTTGGATCATGTTGTGATTTACTGATGAGCTTTGAGGGGCCACTCCCAACAATCTTTGTTCAATCCCAGCAACTGAGAGAAATATCCAAAGACTGAAGGAAAACAAACGTCATAATGCTATATCCATCTTCAAGAAGGGCAAGAAGGATGATCCAGAGAATTACTGACAGGTCAGCCTTACCTTGACCTCTGGGAAGGCAGTGGAGGTGCTAGGCTTGGAAAACATTTCCAGGCACATGAAGGACAAGAAAATCATCAGGAGTAGTCAGCATGGCTGCACCAAGGAGAAGGTCCACAAAGATAACAAGAGGCTGAAGTATCTCTCACCTATGAGGAAAGGCTGAAAGTGTTGGAACTGGAGAAAAGAAGGCACATGGGGACCCCATCAATAAGCACAAGGGTGTGAAAGAAGGGTGTAAAAAGGACAGAGCCAGGCTCTTTTCAGTGGTGCTCAGTGACAGGACAAGGCGATGTGCACAAACTGAAACACAGGATACGTCCTCTGAACATCACAAAACACTTTTTGTCTTGTGAGCATTGGCACAAATTCCCAAGGAGGTTATGGAATCTTCGTCCTTTGAGATACTTCAAAGCCACTTAGACATCCAGTGCAACCAGCTCCATGTTGAATAAGGGGTTTGGACCAAATGACCTCCAGAGGACATTGCCAACCTCAAACATTCTGTGATTCTGTGACTGTGATTCTCTGAATTACATTATTTGACCAAAAATGTTTTTAAAAAGCACTCTAGCGGCAAAAGTTACAGAAAAAAATCCCCAACAAACCAAATTTCTGGGCTTCAAATCATGTGGGCCTTCTTGGTAAGTAAACAGGCATTTGCTCTATCTGCCAGCCTTGCTAAACCCAAGACTAGAAACTGCTAATGGACTCTTTTAATTAGCTTAAGGTACCAAGATGAAAGAAAGCCCCTTTCGTGCTCACGGTTGTTTTCACCATGTGTGGTATTTCCTTCCTCCACCGATGGGACATAGGTGTGCCCAACCAACATTTCATTTTACTGAAACAGAAAAACTGATTCTTGTTTCATTTCACTATATGACATACAGGCTGGAGTGAGCAGCACTTGTGTGCTCAAATAGCCTAAAGCAAGTAGTTTAATAGATTCCATGACTACTTGATGAGCCTGAACACAAAAGAGGGGCCAGGGGGACTCTTGGAAGAAGCAGCAGGAAGAAAATTAAGCAGGGTCAGACAATGAACCAAATGTTTTCTACTGTTTCTTAAAATATTAATATGTCTGCTCTGCTGAATGTAATGTTTCTTTTTAAAGCTTCTGGAAATACTCTTACAAAAATTCAAAACACAGCCACAAATCATTTATAGGAGACAAAAAACAATAAGTAGTGTCAGCACAGAGGGATATATTTTACTTGGTCATGCCAGAAGGAATTATAGTGGGCTGTGATGAGTGGAATATAAAGTAGCATAAGTTACCTGTTGACAACAGGTTTTGAAATTATAAAATGTAAACCTAATATATTTCCCTCACAGTATCAAACATCTGGGATTTTTTATACCTAGTAGCAGAATACCCTGTCATTTTTCAGAGCCCCATAATTCTGTAAGCATGTTTAAGTACACGCTGTTATTTATTTTGTTTGGCTTTTTTGTTTCAAGTATTACATAGACTGTGATGCTGTAAGATGCAAATATAACAAGAGTGATCAGTATTTTGTTAAAAGCTACTATCATAGATGATTTTCTGGTCTTAACTTTGGTTTTGCTCATTTAGGGGATTGTATTTAATATACTAAAATAGCTAGCAACAGTACTATCCTCTTATGAATCATCACTGAGATAAAAAATGCTGTAAAAATCTTATTTTTTCATGCTATTTAAAAATATAATTATAAAAATAAGGCTTTATGAGGAACTTACTGCAGCCAAGTTCAAATAAGAGCTTTTTGAGTGACAGATGGTAATAAGCAAGTCAGGCAGTTAGATGATGGTTTATGTGCTAGACATTATAGGTGTTGTAACTATTGACCCATGTTAATGTGGTTACTCTGGCAAATAAAATGCAGGAAACACAGCTACCTTGAATGACTTATCCCAGCTGCTGATTAGTAGAATATCTGTCAGTCAGCAGCAGGATCTGGTCAGTTGCCAGATCTTAAACCTTCACCACTCTGTCTTTTCCCTCTTGGTCCCTTTTTTTACATGCTTTGCCATTCCTATTGCTGTTCTCTAGATATACCTCTTTATTACCACTTTGGTGTTTCTGGTAGGGAATCTGATCCTGACAAGTAGAGCTACTGGGGTCAAGAGGAAGCAGAGGTGGTAGGAAAGGTATTTATCTCCTCTTGTAAGAGGTTAATGAGTCTTTTGTCTACAAGGCACTCTAAAGGCCTTGTGCAGAATAGTGACAAAATAAAATGAGGTGGAGTGATGGGAAAGGCAGCAGGGGTAGTTACCAGGTTTGTCATCCGTATGAACTGAACCCATCACCCATAATCATAACACTAGGTGACAACAAATAAACTGTAATCAGAAACCTGTGATTCAAGTGCAGACAAATGTGTGAGAATGGCAAATATATTTGAAGAAGTCCAACCTTGGTTTGTTAAAGACTTCTCTTACTGAATATTTCAAAATGAGCACATTTTTCTGCCTTTTGTAGTAATTGCACTGAGGTACACAGTTAAGATGCAGCCATTACTATCACTCCATCTCTTTCTGCCATGTTGTTTTGTGTTGAACAAAGCTGGTATGGCTTTTGGGTCATTGCCAGTTACGGGAAGTGTGCCTGTGATGGAGAAATGGGCTGTTAGTAAGTGAACCAGCAGGATTACAGCATTTCCTTGGTAATTATGATGGGGTGATTATGATACTCTCTGGCTACATCTCTCCTAGTTATTCTATGTTATTCTCAAAACCAGACTACAGGAATGTCAATTACAATCTTTCCAGAACAGAAAGTGAACGCTGTCTGTCACAGCTGAGCTTTTGAATTTGCTGCCTGTGTAGAGTCAGGGAATTACAGAGTGGATGGTGGTGTAGTTAAGGTGGATGGCATTGCAAGGCATATGTTTTAAATAGCTCAGTCAAAAAGTATTGAGCAGATTCAACACTTGTGCTGCGTCAGGGGTACCCGAGCTGTTAATGGAAGATGTGTGTCCATTAACCAAACAAGTTCAAGGTGGTCATAATACATGATTGCAGTACCTGCTTGGTCCTGTGGCATAGCTCATGACACCATGTAACATGTCTAGGTACAAGTTTATGGTTTCATATTTCCATCCTTTAGATTCCTTCAAAACCAAAATAAGACAATGTATTTCCTCTGTGTTATTTTCTCTTGTTTGTCTACTGTGCTCAGGTGGGTTTGGGAAGAATAAGTGAGCTAAGCAGTATCCACATTGAACTCAGCACTTCCACTCCACTTGAGAAAGCTATAGCTAAAAAGAGAGGAGGAAGATACATTGACAGATATCAAAACTAGTAAAGTACTGAGGAAATAAAATTAGGTCAAAGGAACAAGGACACAATGTCTTCTGCATCTCTTGAGAAGGAAGGAAGACAGGCAGGTGCATAGAAAAAAAAAGCAATTGCACCTAATGCGAGACTGTGTACAAAACTGTTGAGTGTGTTGGAGCTCTTAAGTGACTGCTACACAGTCTCCATTGCAGCATAACACACAATCCACTCACACATGTAGCAATAGAAGGTGTGTATCTGGTATACGAGTGCCCTCATTTTCTGTTATTCCTCTACTTTCTGTACTAATCCTGCTAGTGTTTGTGTATGCTTTGGGCTATCCCTGTGCTAAAGTCTTGGATTTTGCCCAGTTGTTTATCCATGCTGCTTAGTCTCACTGATGGAGCACATGTTCTTCTGAAATCAAATTGTTCAAAGGCAAAGTTGTCTTATGCCATCTCATAGTGTCACTGAAAGTTACATAGAAGATCAACTATAAAGGATGTAGTTTAAAACACGTCAGATCTGCAGTTAGTCTTCTCTGGGAGTTGTGCGTAAGACTCTGAGCTAGACAACTTGGATGTTTATTTTTCCTAAACTCATTCACCTACACCAAAGTTATTTGTTCTTCTTACCCTCAATTTCTTATTAGCTGTAGTCCTATTCATACCTCACTGGTAGCTCAAACATCTGCTTTCCTAATGTGCCTCATTGCTGAGTTCAGTTAGGACTGACTTTCTTTACCTACTTACAGTATTGTCAGTGACGATGTGCCAGCAGGCAATAAGCATTTAAGAGCTGACATGGGTGAAGGATTGATGCAGACGGAGGCTAATTGCTCTTAATGTGGAAATGCCACTTTCTGGGACCTGTAACTTTACTGCATCCTGTGAAAAGGCACCATTTTTACTGGTGAGAGCCTGCAATAAGCAGACTTTACAGACTATCTTAATGGTGGCTGGAGGATCATAGTGGAAGGTCTGTTTGTACCACGTGAGATATTATGCCAAAACCAGTTTCCTTTATTGGCCACGTGCCAGGGAAGACTGGCAGTACTAAGGCCTTTTTGCTGAAAATAAGTTTGAAGTATAAGGTTATCTTCTATTGCTCAGATTTTCAAAGAATTTGCAAAGTTTTTGGAGTCTGACCAGAGAAGTACATTTACTAAATCAACCAACGAGTAATGTAATGTTTTATAATATGTTACTTTTCCCTGGCAAACCTGGGAAACAAAGAACTCACGTCTCTCCTTAACACACTATCACTTTTAAAGAGAGGTTTCTTTTCTTGGCTGTCAGCTGCATTGTGCACTAGATGTTGGCAATCAGTAAAAGAGTGTGGAGAAATCAGAAGAGAGCTAGTCAAAGGAAGAGATAAGACCGAAGGATCTACACTTTTATTTTTCACATGGGCCTGGGGACTAAATCCAGGATTCATTGTTGAGCTCTGTGGTTGCAATTCAGTGCTTGGAAACAATCAAAACTGTTTGAGATCAAGAAACAAATGCAGAAGAAGTGTTCTGTTTTGATTTACTTGGCTCAGTTCAGTTTCAGGGGATGTTTTTTACTGTCTTCCATTTCCATTTTAGTACCATATGCCTACAATGCAAAATTGACTTGGTCTTGCTCAGAATCTGATAAAGGAGGCAAAAGTTACTGGAAGTTTACATGCAACCAGCAAGCACAGTGAAAGTGGAACAGGATTTAACTACCAGGTTGTAAATCACCACAAAGAGAAGAAAATTACATTGAAATGAAGGAGCTTCCCTTGAGACATAAAATACTGAGCTGGCATGAAAACAAATTCTGTGTCTCAAGCTGTGGTACCTTTCTATTTCTTTTACCTTAGGAAATTTGTAAGGAGAAGCACCACTTTCCAAATAGCAGTTTGTTACCTGTCAGCAGCACCTGGAGGTGACAAAACCAAAATTCAGTTTTTATGGATTTTCAATAGTGACCAGTTTTTGAGATGAAAAAGAGGAATCATCAGATGTTGCTTATCAAAGACAAGAGTTTTCATGCTCCACACCTCAAAGAAAACTTAGATTTTCTTTCAAGAAAAGACATTTATTCCTTTGAAGTAATAGTCGGCGATGTGAAAGGAATTTTAATCAGGGCCTGTCAATATCTATCAGTGCACAGCATTTCGTATCACAAATAGTACGAGTCTGAAGAAAATTGTAAACTGGAGAAAGTAAAATCCAGAGGCAAAGCACAGTTTCCAGTATGGAGGTCAGGTAAGGGCACCAAATGGCTTTTGAGTATCAGAAGTTCCTTCCACCAAAGGAAAAAAAACACAGGATAATTCATTTTATATGTATTCTTAATATGATCCCGTTTTTTGAAGGAATTTTTAAAAATCTGCCATTAAAACCCAAATGGAAAGCATATGTTTACAAAAGAAACACAAATTTTACCAAAACAAACAGAACCATGGTAATATAGCTTTAAATGTCTGGTATTTCCTGATAAAACTACTTGATGCGATAATGAAAAATATTTTGTAGAAGATAAACTTAGAAATCAGAAACCAGTTGCACAAATCAATAACTGTCAGAGTAGAAATGGTAAAATCAGGATAATACAAGAGATGCATTCAATAAATAGGTGATGATTCTGTTATTCTTGTTTTCCTCATGTTCTGGGTGGTGTTTTTCCTTGGAGTTCATCTTCTGTAACATGAAGTTGTAATGAATCTGGTAGGAGGACATGATTATTTTTAGTGGCAAATAGATGAAGTAACAATGAACTCATGACTTATCATTAGATTCTCTGAATCTGTCACAAAATGGAGACATGAATTTCATTTACTGACATCAACACCCTAAATGTCCTTCTAACATAGTTTTAGTGAAAGTAACCAATCAATAGTATTAACTGCGAGGAAAAGGGAGGGTGACACACAAGGTAAAACAGGCAAGATGTGCCAGAGCTTTTACTATTTCATCTTCTCTGCAAAGTCTCCTACTTCATCTTTTCTGATGGTCAAGCTCTCTCTGTTTATTTAACTTCAGGCTTCAGGATATAATCTGGCATAAGACAGTGCTTTTGTCTGTCATTTCTCTGAAGAATCTCTCCTAGTCACCAGATTAGCTGTAACTTGAGTCTCACAAAGCAAAGAAACTTCTGTGTTTCCAGATTTTTTCAGGGCTTACAAGGCTATTCCTGTTTGGCAGTAAGAACAGCCTTGTTGCCAGGTTTCATAGTGCTGATCATAAGGATGAAAATAATAGCGCAAAAAAAGGAAGCAGAATTAGATGGATGGGTGAAAGGAAAACACATCAAATAATATCTAATGGGAAGAAACACAAGATGTTACGTGCCAAAGATATGGATTTTATTCTTTTCAGGTGCTGATGCACACTCTCTGCAACACAGAGAAAATGTATGTTGTTTACAGGACAACTGATGCTTCCAGACAGGTATTGCTTGCAAATGTAGGGCCATGGGGAGTGTGGACCCACTTTCATAGTATGGAGACAGAGTGGGGTACTATTAGAGTTGGAGTGAGATAGCAAAAGCTCTTGTGGACCTATTGTCATAGTATGGAGGCAGAGTAGGGTACTACTAGAGATGGAGTGAGATACCAAAAGCTGTTGTCCCTTTCACTCACCAGGTACTTGTTTTGGTATCACTCTCAGATTATGAGAAAGATTGGTAAGCTTTATTTCCTGCTTTTTTCCACTTTCTTACTCTTCACTTGTGTCATCCCCCTTTTCACTCTTCCTAATGAAAAGAAAGGTAAAAGCTAGATTACCAGCTATCACTATTGTTAATGTGCTTCAGTGACAGAGATGTATCTGGATCAAGATTCTCATGCTTGCAGCTAAAATGCACGGAGAGAGAAGATAAACGCACATAGCACCTGCAGTCATCACAAAGAGAGACTAATAGAAAAACACTCAGAGCTGAAAACAAAATCCACTAACACTGAGCAACAGTCTACCCCAGGCTTTTGTTCTTATCTGGGGAGAAAAAAAGGGCTAGCAATAAGAGCATCATGCCTGGACCTTCACAAGGCACATCAGGATTTTTCCGTTTCCCATAAGAACATATTTGTTTATTGCTCTTTTTTTCTTTTTCTTAAAGAACAGAGATATATTTTTACAGGTTTCTCATCAGGTTTCTAACATTCAAAATGGGTTTTTATCATCCAATTTGTAATGAAAAAACTGGACACTCTCAGGACATTGTATCTGTATGATATGCTTCAAAGCCTCTGATAATAAAAGCAAAATGAATATTTATTATTCAAATATGAAACAAGACTCTAATTGGCATGAAAAATGCCTATCTCCCACCTGCCTACAAACTCCTTCTCAAATACTGTCATAACCATCATATTCCCCAGAAATTTCCATTTCAGTTCTTGCTGAACACAGCAAATCTAATGTGCAGGCATGGCTAGAATACTGTATTGAGCTTGAAGGGGATCTGAAAAATAACCTATGTTATTGTAGGGAGTTTATAAGCACTCAGGCTGTCTGTTGAGTGAGCCGAGGAAGAGGCATGCTCTCTACAAGAAACACTAAGGAGCTGGAGAGATTTAGTCCTAGCTGAGAGTTACCCATCATACCAACAATAAAAATCTCATGAAATTTGTCATGCTTGTGTTCAAATGGACTGTGAAATTTTAACATCCTAAATTACTTTCTCAAGCACAACCCCCCTGCTTCCAAGGCCAGGAGCAAATCAGAAAAACCACTGCAACAAAACATAACAGGAGAACTCCATCTTTATATGTCTGTTTAGCTGTCCACGTAACTATTGCTGTTTCTACATTGACAATTTTGTTACATCTTCAAGTTCTGAGAACTGGACATTAAGAGGATTTGAGGCAGTTTCAGCCTGGCAGAGTGAATTTCAGAGATTCCTGTCTCTTGAAGTGCTACAAAAGCCATTCCATAACTTTTTACAGTTGTTGAGCTTTCTACCTGCCCTATAATCATAAAAGCCTGTATTGCAAAGCATTTTGGTGCAGTTGCAGAGGAAAACATAGCTGAGAGATTGTGATATCATCTTTGATTTCACAGTACTGATTCCTGATTATGACCATACTTCCTGGATTTATTATGGTATCATAATAAAGTAATACAACGCATTAAGTCACAGCATGGCCTCTTGATGAGTTTTGTCTGGGTTTTGAGACTTGGATCAAATTAAACTATGATTGTTAAACAGAGATATTCTGGTTTCATTTGAGCACAATTGCCAAACTGAACGGCAGAGCTTTAGTCTGAATAAGGCAAAAACATGAAAAAAAATTTTTACATCTTTGCTTCTGGTTCCAATTTTCTTTTCCAAATGTATTTTTTCTACTGTTTTGCAGTCTGTCTTCCTTTTCTGAAAGATCACAGTTGAACAAAATTTGTTTCACTTCACTGATGTTTCTGAACAGTTTTCCATTAGGAAGCCTGGTGTGTGATGAGGCTGACTGATGCCTTCAGGATCAATAAAGATGTAGTTTGGATCTCCTCTGGCTTTGTGTCTCCAGAACATAAGCTTGTCTAATGGTACAGCATTGTTGCAGTGGTGTTGGCATTGCTTCCCAGGAACAAGACTTTTTGTACTGTCCTCCAAACACAGGTAAGGGGAGGCCATTTCCCTACCGATAATATGGAAATGGGCACAAGACATATTTTTACTTGTGAGGCAAAGAGGATTATATTTATATTTATCTTTCTCATTCAACTACCAAGCTCACAAAAAGCCTGTGTTTCTACTGCTGGTGTCCATGCTCCAACAACATAGGAAAAACCTGCCAAAATAATAATAAAAACAAACAAACAAACAACCCCCCAAAAAAGCGAACAAAAATTTACTTGTTCAGTTCCAGACAGTGTATCTTCAGTATCTTTCTTACTATTGAAATGTGTGTATTAACGAAATGTTAGCCAGCCTTGCATTTCCAGATAGTAGATAATAAAAGAAATTGGAAGCTGTTCATGGAAACTCTAAGCCTCTGGTAATGCAGTAAGGAGCATGCCTACACAGCATTATATATATTGTTAGAGCAGCCAGTGAGATGAATAAAATAAGAAAATAGAACATGAGGATACGCATTCTCAAAGCACATGAGGACAGTAAAAATGTAGGGGCATTTCTTGTTATTGAGCTTCTAGGGATGCTCAAAGGGTAGAATCAGACTTCCCATGATGAGGAGCCGGGCGAGCCCAGGTAATGAAATATTCTCTTTCAAGGTTGACAGTGGACTCTCCCAAGGCTTTGAGTTCCCTACTGAGTTAAGGTTTCAAGACAGCATTTGCCAAATGTGGCTAGACCCACTCGCTGTCTGATATCGAAGAGTGCAGACGAAAGCTCAAGGGTCTCCAGTTCCATGGTTAAAAAACTACTAGTAAAAAAACTATCCTATGCCTTAGAACTAACCCTGCCACAGGCAACATTATTCTCACCTTGTAAATAGACTAATGGTGATTGAGACAGATGAATAAAGTTAACTGAAGACCAATAGGGAAATCCAATGGGATAGCTGGTACTGATGAGTTTGCATAGTCACAGAATCCTGCAGGAACTAATGACTGATAAATACTTCACCTTTTTTTTCTGTGTGGGCCTAGGGTGGAGGAGAGTTCATCTTAAAAGCCTGCAGGTTCAGAAAGCCTAAATCACAGATTGGGCTATTTAGCTAAACAAGAATGTCTAATACAAGTTTCATAAGTCTTAGGAACTTAGAAAACTTTCCTGGATTAAATGAGGGCCTCCTAGTAGGTGAGAGCTGGAAACACATCACTGCTATTTGCTCCCCACCTTATGTGCCAAAATGAATCTAATCCCAAGACAATTTCAGTTCTTTTACACATTCACTCCTTTATGCTCACCAGAAGTGTGAGCTGGAAACACAATTCTATTGGGAGCAGACAAGCATCAACACTTTTGCTTTTCTGAATTTTCATGAGATGAGTAGAGATTCGTTTCATGTAGCAAATAATATTGACACGGTTTACTTTCCTTAGCAAATTGAATGTTAATGGTGAATTTATTTCTTAATGTCTGACTTGTGACTTCCTCGTTTCAACAGCTGATGCATTTCTAAAAATGTATGAACCAAACACACTATTGCAAATGATATATTCATTGATTGTAGTTCATATTTCGGTTTGCATGCTTTTGACAGTGTGCAGAGGGATTAAAATGCATTTTTTCATCATTATTTAAAATTTTCAAGCAATTTCAGAATAATGAAAAAGAAAACTGAAAGTATTTTGTATCGGTCACCTTTGTTATGAGATACTGCTTCTCTTTCATGGTTTTGTGATTGTAACTTTTCCAAGCAAGGGAAGAGAAGCCAGAAGTTTCAGCATGGCCATAGGAATATTTTTCTCTAGAAGACCTCACATTAGCACATGCATTGTGACATAGCAATGAAGGAAATGGTTTGCAGAATTTACCAAGCAATGAGTGATAACTGGGCACTGCAACAAATAATCTTTTTTTCTCTAGTATTTTTGTACAGATTTTGTTATTAAACCCTGTTGCAAACCTTTTCATATGGATCTGTTCCATAAAGGAGTTTGTTTGTGTATGTGTGTATTCCTTTACATAAAAGAGCTAGAAATATTTTTCTAACTTGATGTAAAAAATAAATTGTTTGGTGGAATGGTTTACATGTACCTCGAGGGTATCTCAGTTATACATCTTCCATATTGGCAGAAGAATAAAAATTATCCATTGGATTGGGTACAGCTGGACCAATCCCCCAAGAAACCCCCAAGAAACCCCCAAAATATCCCATCATCTTTTATGCAGTTGTTATAAGTTACAAGCACTCTCATGTTCTTGTAATTGCCATAAATTCAGTTTGATAATGAGTTGGACACGTTGTAAATATTTGTATGCATTGTATACACCTGTTAACATTCACAAAATAACTTCAGATTCATTACAAAGTGAATGTATTGATCTGTGCTTGCATGGATAAATAGATCAATACTGAGAAGCCCTTGACAGAGGTAATCATCAAGTGCAAATGCAGCAGCACAGTAAAGCACCAGCATAAAAAGTATGGTATGGTTTCACAGTAGGAAATGTGAATTGAATATATTCAGAAATAGCATTATGGTCCTTATTCTGGATTCTTGAGGTTTTGCTTGTGTCAGGGAGGAAAAGTAACAAAACTTCTAATACCTCCCATTTGTCAAGCTTACCTCTGAAGTGCATTGCAAATACACACAGCATCCTGATTGCACCATAAGAAGGGAATTATTTATAAAAGGGAAAGCTAGACCCTATGGACTGTGAACCATTCACATCCAAACTATAAATCAAATCAAATTAATCTAACAATTCCAAAGGGAGCTATATATTTTAAACAAAGTAGAGAAAGAAAAGAAGCTCACAACTGTTTGATAGGAAATGCACAGCACTGTGTAAAGCAAATGGATTGCTACTGAGTAACAGTTTTATTTATGTGGCAATTAGTAAGTGGCAATTAGACATAAAGTTCAATATTTATATTTTGCTACAGCATGAGTATAAATTGGCGTCTTGATGTGTTTCACTGTTATCTACCAGTGCATTCAGAAACAATGTCAAACTGACATTTCTATTCTAAAATAAGATAGAACTGGTCTCAAGTTTTTGCTGGAATCAAAATAAATAGATAGCCCTGAATTCAAAGAGGTGAGGTCTGTTTTTGCTTTTACTTTTATAAAAAATGTTTTCTGCCAAATTATTTCTACTGAGAGAAGACTGTACATAGCTACCTCAGTTTATAGCTCCTCACTTCTTAGGAGTTGTGCCAGATTGACACCAGAGAGGACAATTAACAGGCCTGTTGCATTTTACTTCCTTTTTGCTTTCAGTAACAAACCGGGAGGAAAAGAGGAACATTTATCCCAGGTAAACTTCCTTGCTCTCAGTATAAGGGCACAGCTGTCATTTATGTCTTGTAACCCAATAACTCGGACACGTCCCCAAACCTGTAAGGTAGGAGGCATGTGTTGCTCATCTGTAGGGGGGCAGTGGTGACAGGCAGCAGACTTTTGCCAGCTTCTGCTCAGCTGCTCTCCTGTGAATGGCAGAAAACACCTCCAGCAGAGGACAGAGAAACTTTGGCAGAAGGGACATGGGTAAAGTGTTCTAGGGGAGAGAGAACCAGCCTTTGCATTTTTGTCTCCCATAGACTAAACCTTGTAGAGGTATATATCACTCCAGGAACTTGAGTCTGACCAACTCTTTAATCTTGGCCATAATTGCTGGCTGTTGAATGTAAGTTTTTAGTATTTTCTTTTGTTTCTATAGTAATTTAAATACAAAACTTCTCTGGCAATATGTTGTATCAGGACCATACTCTAGGTTTCATTTTTTGCCAGTAGTAGCTTTAGCCAAAAATTGCAGAAAGCAAGCATACTTCAACTGAGATCAGATTAATATCTGCTGTATCTACAACTTACTGTTGTAGGCTCATAGAATCGCAGGCAGGCTAAGGCCAGAAGGGAATTCTGGAAGTTATCTAGCCTAACCCCTGCTCAAGCATATATTGATTCTCAGACAGGGTCCAATGGCCACAGAAACAAGAATCCTCTTACCAGCTTCAGCTCCACAACCAGCTGCTGACGTGCATTATTAGTGGCCTCCTCTCTCCATGCTGGCAGGGGTGAGGAGAGCATCACCTTCACAAACCCATGCTCCTGACTGTCATGCCCAGAGCTCTGTCATCACCTTAGATACAGGTTGCCCAGCAGTATCATTAGTGCTCACATGTAAGGCTATCAGGCAGTACTAGTCAGATAGTCAGGCAAGCTTTGGCAATCCCCTCCCCAGCATCCTAGATCCAGGTTCCCAGCAAGCAGCAAACTTCTACAGACAGCAGGTCAAGCTGGTGGGTGGTTCCGCTGTTCCTTGCAGCAGGGAGTCACCTACTACTGTCACTGCTTCTTTGTGGTGGTCTTGTGTAGTTCAAAGTCTGTTGGCCCAGATACTTCATTTGAAAGCATGATCAGTTTTTGCAGCCTTGAGGGCAGTGCATCCATGTCCCCTCCTCTGCCCTGGCAGGGACAGCTGCTCCAACACCTGCTGGACAATATGTTCTGTGATACATCACTACTGTACCCAAGAACATTTAGGTTTGTTTGAATTCAGAGAAGGGCCTCTTCTTTGCACTATTCTGGCCAAACTTTTGACCCTGGGAGCTGTGCTGTGAGCCTGACTCTTCTTAAGGCTTCTCCATAGCACCAGCTGAAAGGGTGTTTGACCTTCCCTTGTTGTGGAGTGCCTACAACAAAGGCTCCCAGAAGCCTCAGCCAAGTGCAGCTGGTCAAAGTTTGAGGCTCTATTCCCAATATCTGCTGGCCCAGACAGATAGCTCTCTCCTTAGGTGGGCATTTCTATTTGTTTAGGGCTTTTAAATCTCATTAAAGGTAAAAGTTCTTCAAATTACAGTACTGTTAGACATGAGATCTCTGTGTTACTGATTAGTCTCCTTCCTGAAACCCTCAGAAGACTAATTGCTGCTCACTGCTCTCTGTATGTTCTTCCATGTGTTCACCCCAGATGGCCAATTGATCTAATTTGATGTCCTAGGCAGCCATAGTTTTTCGTGGGCTGGCAGATATTAATGTTCAGTAGCATGATTACAGATCTCTCCTTCCTGGATTGCATTTCAGCTCCAGGGGAAGGCAAACAGATACTGCTGCCCAGCCCAAGGCAAAGACTGATCTGTGCAACCACTGACAGCGGGCATTTTGTCTGCAGGAAGGGAAACTGTGCTGCTTTTCATTGATGTTGCTCTTTCTCATTTTGAGAAGAAAGAGTTTGGATCCTTTAATAAACATTTAGATTTAAAAACCTGCTACTTGTGATTGAAGTCTTGGTTTTGATTACACAAGTTTTACATCAGCTTTTAAGTTGTCGAGGGTTATTTATGATGAAACCCAGCTGACGGCTAATGACATTAAAGAATCCTGGTGCTTGATTTTTCTAAAGACTACTCAGATTAGGTAAAATATTTAAATAAAACTTCACAGATGTTGCTTAACAAAAGGAGAGCCAGTTGTCTGTTTGTAGAAACATAAATTATAACTAATTTTGTGCATTACCCACTGCATAAAATCCTTTGCTTCTTTTGCTGCAAAGTACTTTTCTTCCAGAGACCAAATTTCCCCCAAAATGTTGCTACAGGTAATGTTCATATCTTTTATCTTTAATCACTTCTTTAAGCAACTGCATTGAACAGTACCCAAATATCCTTTGAAACAGATTAAAGTCTAATTGTAGAGGGAAGAATAGAATTAATAAATACCCAGCTGTGTTTCTTGATCTCTTTTTTGGTTTGTGAGTTAGCAGAAGATAAAAAAAGGCAATCACTCTTTAAGCATATAATTAATTTAAATATTGGAATAACTTAGCATTCATGAATGCCTCTCTGTTTTATCTCTTCATTTTACATCTTTGTTTATCTTATCACAAATTGTACAAAGTGTGTTGATTTCATCTGTGTCCAGGCCTGTATCTGAAAAAGAAAGAAAATAATTTTAGTTTTGCCATTAGTAAAATGAATACACTGAAATTGATATGCTGGCTTTTGCTTTTGTGGGCAAAGGCATTTTGATTTTTAAGAAAAATATCAGTGGCTAATGATATCCAGCCTATTTGATTTACACTGGTGATGATGCCTTCATTAGTCAGAACAAATGACAAATCTCCACTTGCTGAAGACTGTTGTGCTTTCTCAATCAGCCATTTTAATTTTCAGGCTGACATCCAGTCAGAAAGAATCTATCATGGATGATCAAAGCTCATTTGAGATAGTCTTTGCCTCTAAAATGACAAATGGAACTGGTGTGAATATGGGGAAAGCTATTTGTGCTGTAATCTGTGGGGTTTGGTGCTGCCCACTTGGCATTCTGCGTGCTGACACCTCGTTCTTCCGTGCGGTGTGAACTTCACCTCTTTATCCACTTTGTCAAGGTAAGCTAGAGAGCCAGGGGGAAGCCTGTCCTACAACCCAGGATGGGTGATGGGAAAGTTTGCCAGGTCCCCTCCCTGGGCAGGTTTGCCAGGTCCCCACCCTTGGCAGGTGTGGTCCTGCAACCCCTGACATGGTTTTTCTCCATGCCAGTAATAAACCCCACAAATCCTAAGCATGATTTGGGAATTACTGTGACTAAGCACCGTTCCCAGTTGAATGTGCCAAGGTAGGGTTCATGATACACTTTTATTCAGAGACACAGCTTCTGTGGTTTTGTTCTGATTGGTCTGGTGGTGTACACTGGAAACGAACCCTTCAGTTGTCTGCACATGAGTCTGCCCTGGACCTGAAACTGTTAGAGATTAATTGGTACCAGTCATTACCAATGAATTGTCCTGGGGTTTAAAGTTTTCTAGTTTTTCACTGAGACCTTTCAGATCCAGGCTGCAAATGTAGCACCACGGTATTTTCCAAATTCATATTGTTCCTGGAGTAAGGTGAGAAATTTTGTCACCTTCAGTCAAGGCTTTTAAAGACACGAATCTAAAAACTTACCTTCAGGATGAAACTCATATGTGCACAGACATACATACATAGGAGCATACATAGAGTGTGTGTGTGTGTATATATGTGTATATATATNATATACACACACACACATATGTATGTGTTTCCCTTGGAAAGAAAGATGTCCTCTTGGTGACTTGTTGATTAGGTCACACAATTCAAATTAAAAGACAAGTTCAAGTCCTTGCCCTCAACCAGAGTGTCCATAGGTTAATTATTCTACATTCCCACAAATTAACAGTTTTCTTTCCAGTGTAGGAACTAGACCGTGTCGTTCAGGAAGCCATGGAGGCTTCTGTGCACAGCATGCGTGCAGAATAAACACTGATCTCCTCTCCGTGCTTCAATATCATCCTTGCTAGTTCGGCCTCCCTACATGGAAAGAAACAATACTGTTTTCTTTTACTATACAGTTACGTTTTAGACCTTACAATACCTCACAACATTCTTATGAAAGGATATAAAGACACTGTTTTTTTAATAAACCAAATTTAATGCTTTTTTGTTTGTAAGATAACACTGCATATCCTTTTCTAATATCAGTGCAAATCCTGGGCAAAAAGGTAATTTGAAACTTTTTGCTAGCAGGCTGGATGTTATATATAATTTTTAACCATGGCAAGACCTTTTGAGCTGTATTGTGGTATAAACTTTTGATAGTATTTTCCTCTGGGTAGAATTATTTGCAAAATTACTTTTGTACTTTATACACTTATTAATTTTGGTACGAAGAATCACTGAAAATTGTATTTATTTTTTTATGGTAATCCCCCGACCTCAAAATGTGTTGTTCCCCACTCCCACTCACTGTGCAAAAAACCAAACCAAATGAAGTACTTTCATTTACAATATCAGTTTTATGTTTTCTCAAAGTCTAATATTTTCTGATGCCAACACGAAAAAAGAAAAAAAAAGACAGAAAAAATCATCCAGCTTGTTGTTTTAAGGGGGTTTTTTCCACTAAGAAATATTTTATGTTTATGACTATTTAACTTTTGGTTCAGGCATTCTGTTTTTTCTGTTTTCCAGTTCTGAAAGGAGCTTTCATCCATTTAGAGTTATCCTTTAGCCAGAGCCTTGGTACAAAATAGAAAAAAAAATTCAGTTGGGATTCCAGTTTGTTATCTCTATTTCAAAACTGTGTAATTTTAGGCTATTTTTGTATGAAAATTGAAATGATTGTGTGTTGAAATGCTGCAAAATAAGGATTTGTATAGCCTTTCAACTGTAAACAATAAGGGGAACTTCATTTACTGGTCAAAGGTGGTCAGTACTTAATTTGTGGTCAAAGGTGGTAAGTATTAAAGGACAAACAGCACACATATAGGACAAAAATGAGCTAACATGCTTCTTTATATGAAAACATTGCTTTTATTTCTTGTATTACCAAAAGAAAAGGAGCAGAGTCAGTCAGCAGCCACAAATTTGTAAGGGGGTGTTTGTTCTCCAAAAACAAATAAAACCCTGTGGAGACTATTCATTGGAAACCCGTTGCTATCTCTGTGAAAAGAACTAACATTTGGTGATATTCAACTAATGATTTTACAGTAAAGCAAATCTGGAGGATTTGCAGGCCTTTTTCGCTTACATTCACAGGAGGATATTTCTAGTAAGTGCTTCAAAAAAGAATTAACTTGGAAAACTTACACAGGAAATCAAGTAAGATTTTCTTCTAAGGTTCCTCAGAGATTGCTCAAAGTGATGTGAGCAATCTGCTATAAATCCATGGATTGCTAAGGATTTAACTAGTTTTATATTTAAATTCTATTGCAGCATTTTGTATATAATGATACATTTTCTCTCTGTGTTTGAGCTCTCTCTATATACTGATAAAACCAAATTGTCTTTTGTAGCCAAAACTTGACAGGGAAGTTTAAGGGACTTGAGTTATTAGAAAATGCATGACAGGAAGGCATACTTCAGTGTTTCTGATTTCTTATAAATGTTCTTGTGCCCACCTGGAGATCATTGAGTTTCTTAATATGTACTGTTGAATCTCCTAAAATATGAGTAATGTTACCACTGACACTGTAGGCTGCACCCTATTTATTTGTGCAGTACTATATCCCAGAAAAAATGCAACTTCAGAGCACAACTACTGATCTCAGCAAAGTTACATTCTAGGCAAAAGGCATTAATACAAATGATGTTATTTGATATTACTACCACTCATACTGTCATTTTGTCCAAGTCACAAAGTTCTCACTATGGCTCATGATTCTGAGAAAGTCCTTCCCCATAATCCACATCGGTCCTTTGAACATATGGTTTTCAAAATCTTTTGTTTGAGTGGTGGATAAAAGAAGCTGAAATTTCATCCTTTTTATTAAAGATCTCATTTAGTATTATGCAGGTAAAGGAGAGCTGAAAGCCTGGACTGAGATTGCAGCACTTCACAGAAGAGGTGAAGAGCAAAGTGTTTTACCTAAAGCTTGTGAAGGTGCCATTGTGTGTGTTAAACACCTGCTTGAGGTCTGGATTGAGGTCTGAATGCTGTTTTAGCACCAAAATCCTGTCTAAAAATTCTGTTTTATAGGAGGCTGCAAAAACTGAGTTGTAGCTTGTATTTTTTGTTCTCTTTGACATCGTGCTAAGAGAGTGTTGGTAATAGTAAATTTCTTTCTTATTTTTTATTAACTTTCTCATCAGGAACTAGTGATAAATGTAACGGGTCATTTTATCCCTTTTTGTAGAGAGTGGGAAGAATTCAGAGCTTCTTGTTCAGTACACTGTACACTGTCACGTACTTTGTAATCCTACATCCTTGTTAAAGACAAAACAACAAACCCCACAGTTTTTTTAGATGTTTCTGTTTTTTACATTAACAACTCTAATAACTAGGCTTACCAGAAAGGTTCCAAGTGGAAAGGAAGTCCAGCCATAATGTTGGTTGTGTCTGATTTTGTCAACATGTTTGTGGAAAACATTCCAGTGAGTTTGAAGTATTTATTTTGATTTCATTATTTTGATTTTACTACTACGTATTATGAGATGATGATGCCTGTATATTTCAACTTTAATGTAACTTTTTCAGCTTTGTAGCTGAGGGAAAAACAGCAAATGCTAAAGGTGGTACATGCTGGACTTTTCTGTCAATAGTGCGTATTGACAAAGCTTGTTGTGGTGCTGCTGCCCTTGTTGTCTGTAAAAGAACTTTACATTCCCTCCTTTCACTCAACACTGCTTTGATCACAGTTGTTAAAACAACAGTTATGGCCAGATGTAAGTTTTTAAGTAACCTGGATACCTGGTCTCATTGCTTCATCTAATGGTCTTAGGAGTATCTTTGGAGAACCACGGATTTTCCTTCCTGCAATTTGAAGGTGTTACTGAGGCTAAGCTGGAGTTATATCTAAATCAATTATCTTGAGCACACATAGGAAGCAAGTTTGTTAAACAGCGTCTGTAGGTATCCCAGAGCACAGCCCTATGTTTAAAGGAAAAAATTTCCAGCAGAGGTCATCAGCTTAGGCATGCAGTGTATAACTCAGGAAGACATCCATTGGCCTGGCCAGTGGATGTGCTCAGGCAAGATTCTGGTCTGGTTTATGTGAGCTAATTTGGAATAGGTGTGTAGCATAAAAAAAAAAAAAAATAGGTTTTCTCCAACTACTTTTGTGTTATATGAACAATTTTTGCTTAGCATATGAGTTTAAATGGGTAAAATAGCTCATATCTGTTGAGATGAGTGGAACTGGGTGAAATACAAACCCCTGTGAAATACAAAACCCTGTGAAATACAGACATTCAGTGTAAGTCTTTTCCTTTACCTTGTTAACTGTGAAGGTTGTAAATGTAAACCACATTCTTGTTACAGACATGAATGCAGGTTTCAAATCCTCAGAATTCTGTTTCTTTTTGCCCAACCAAAGCAATGATTTCTCTAATCAGAGATACGGATTTTGTGAGCAATTTATTTTCTATACAAATATATTTTCAGAAAGGCTTTCTGTATTGCAGAAAACCATTTTTTTTTTTTTTGTATTCAAAAGCATTAATTACTTCTAAACTGAAATAATTTCCATGAAAATGGACTTTTCAGTATTTAACATTTCTTATGGAAAGTTATAGTAATATTTTTTTGCTTTATTTTCTCAACTTTTTTTTTTTTTTTAAACCCCAAAACTGTTCTATAGAGGATTGGGTGAAATGCTGAAGTCTGTTAGTCAAGCTGCTGTGGGTTGACTTAGCCAGATGAGCTACAAATAACGTTTTTACAAGTAAAATCCTTTTATGTGTCTTTCTTGTCTTTGGTTCTTTTTATTTTTTCCTCTCTAGATTCCTCTCTGCAAACCAGAAACCTTGGGACAAATGAACTTGTATTTAGTTGATCTGAGCTCTTCCACAAACTAACTATATACTATAGTTTCAGACATACAGATGTTGAAAATGAGGGAGCAGAAAAGAGAGAGTAAGCACTTCCACAATGTTTGGGATTACTTTTCATAGAGATAATGAGGTGTGATGATTCCTGATGAAAGCCTCCAGGTAGTAAAGGCACCTCCCTGGTTTCTACAGATGCTACTGAGGTGAGCTCAGTGACAACCATTGCCAGAAACTCAAGGTAAAGTACAAACACATGAGTTGATTGTTTCCCCTGGCAAACTTACATTGCATTACCTAATTACCCACTTTCTTTATGTTCTACTAGGACTATGTAAACCTACAATATTTAAAAAAAACCCAAACCTTAACAAACTTTTAAGTACGGACAATAATGATATGATAATCACTCGTATATTACCTTGCAAAAAAAAAAAAAAAAAAAAAATAAGGNNNNAAAAAAAAAAAAAAATCATGGTTTTACTTTCCCTTCAATCATTTGATTGTTGCCTTGTGGAAATACGTACAAAACTCAGTTATCAGTCATCCGTCCTGAAGCTACATATTCTGAAAGACCAAAACATAAAGATGGTCATTGCTTTAAAATTGTTACAGTTTAAGTGGAGATCAGCAACAGCTGACGGGTTTTATGACAGGTAATCATACTTTAATAAACATGATATTTAGGAGAATAAACAAAATTATCAAAGTTATTCAGCATTTTGATTGCTGCATTGTTGGAAGCTCAGTCTGTCTTTTTTTTTTTTTTTATTCTGAGGTTAAGAAGTTAATTCTTATATCTTGGTAATCTCTGTAATAATCAGTTTAAAGACTAGTGTGACTTTCATCAATAAGGACATGGGACAGCTTAAAAATGTTTTGTATCATCCAGACTAAACAGGAGAAAAGAATAACAGAATGTAAATTCTGGGTCAACACCATGTGTATTAGAAAAAGAAAGAATACATTTCATGAAGGTATAAATCAGATTATATGGAAAGCAAAGAGAAAATAAAGTATTATTCTACATGTAAGCAAGAGAAAATACTGAATGACCTGTCAGGGCGTGTTGTTTTCAAAGTTTTTCACAGCTTCAGGCACTCAAAACTTCATTCAAAACTGCAGTGCCAAGATATATGCTTTTGATGTGTCATCTAGCAAATTTTCTGTTTCATGTTTACCAGTTGCTATTAGTTCCAAAGTTGAAATATTGTTATGAACTATGAAATATTTATCTGAAAATTTTAAATTTAGCACAGTGACAACTGACTTTATTTACAATATTTGGATCACAAGAGCCAGAGACCATTGCTAGTTTCTATAAGTTGAATTGTTTGTGCTTGGTTGTTTATGGAGTCTGATGCAAATTATAAGGTGCTAAAATTATGCTAAAGCCAAAAACAGAAGAAAAATTTGCACTGAATGGTATATGGGTATGTTTCCACCAGACAGAGAGCCATCTCTGAAAACCTCAAGCAGACACACCGACAGACCAAAACTTGTATCAGTTGTGGTAAGAAGCAAAGTAAATAGATAGAGATGACATATTTTTTTAGTCATCAGGGTACTACTTATGTCCTCCAATGTGAAAAATTAATTAAAACATCTGTTCATACCTCCATGTACAGACAAAAGGGAATAATTTTCCAAGATTTTTTTGCATATATATATATATATGGTCAAGTGACCTGAACTTGTCAGTCCACAACTTTGTTTATGAGTTATTTCCTAGATGCCTTGCAATATCATGAGTCTAGTTCAGTAAATGGAGTTATTTCAGGAATCAATTTAGTTTCTTGTTCTTCCAGATTGTTTACTGAAGCATAAAGTGAGGTAGAAACTAGAGGTGCAGAATTGCTTCCCAAAACCCAAACACTAAACTTATGCAAACACCTTGAGGGAGAGTTTTGTAAACAGTGGGATTTCATCAGCTCTGCTGAAAATTTCATTTCTCTGGTAGGAACAAACCTACAAAATAATAGGTCAATTTTTTCAATAAAATTTAGTTCTGTAGGCTACCAGAATGGAGCAAGATGGGTTAAATGTTAGAAATATAAACTTTCTCGGAAGGTTATTAAGAATTGTGCCTTTCTGAGACATGTAATTTGAACACAGAAGAAGCAGACATCCCTGAAAATTAAAAACTTTACTTCATTTTAATTTGTAGCTGGGACAGATTGATCAATTAGTTTTGCACTAATTTAGAAGGACAGAGATGGATCAGTGAATGAAATTGATAATGTTTATGTAGTTTATGAAAAAAAATCATGTCTCTAATTGGAAATAAAACATTGTATCTGGGTTTAATTTCTAGATGTATTATTATATGATCAAAAAGTCTTAACTAAAATGTAGCAGATTCTTTAACTTACAGAGGAATTTGCTTTTCCAGAGACATCCTAGAAAGATGCTCAGCCTGAAACACTTGAAAGAAGTAAGCATAACAAAATTAAGAAGTTGGCTTAATTTAGACTCTCAAGAGCATCTCACCTTCTTTTAGACCCTGTCCCGGAAAAATATATCCATGTGGAAGCTTCCACTTGCCAGCTGAATTTACTAGCAAAAATTCATCGAAATTAATACCTGCATAATTCAGAACAGAGAACTAAAGAGCAAACTTTCTGGATCAAATATGTACATAAATGTACATTGTTGATAAAATTCTTATTTTTGACCAATAACAGCTAGCAATATGGGAGCTAAAATACATTTTGAGGAAGATAATGGCTTTTTGTGCACTCCAACAATAAGTCTTTATGTGGTTCTTTAGCAGATTTTTTAAATTTCCATTTAAAAAACACACATAGAAGTTACCATTACAAAAATGTTTCACTTCCAAATACAGAGTCGGAGATACCAGATTTGCTTATTCAGAGAAACATTTAATATTATCTGTTCATTTTAATGTTTTATATTGAATGAGAGCCTTACCTGGTATAATTTTAATCAAGAGTCAGTTGGACAGCAAATTAGAGCTGTGCAAAAGCTTGGATTCTGTATTTGCTGTATAAACAGAAAGCACTTTGCAAAGTGAGCGCATAATGTACATAACTTCACGATCTGCAACTCCAGCAAAATGTGTGACTTGATCGATATGTTTTATCTTGCTTATCTTTATGTTTGTTTATCTTCTGTCTGCGAAAGTATGACTGCTCTAGTGGCAGTTTTAACATGTAGGTTTAAAATTGCTTTAAAGCTAGGATGTAGTGGAAGTAGACTGGGTCCAGCTTGGCTGAGCAAGGTGTTAGAACTGCAGCCAGACCTTATGCTGTTTATTAGCTTAACTACCAAGACATGGTCCCTTTCCTTGTGAGATTTTGACAGATGCTTCTATTTCTCTGCTGGACCCACCCGCACAAGTTTGGGTTGTGCTGTGTGGTTTGGGGTAGGGTTTGGGTTAACAAAGCATCTTAGAAGTGATTTTCTCACAATTACAGCCTTTATCTCAGGACTTCCATGCTTTTGGGCTGCATCAGGATCAAATCTAGAACTAGAATATTCTGGTTTTAGTCCTGAACAAAATCTTAACTTTCTGACAGAAAACTGTTTATCTTGACACATTAATTGCAGCTGGATTTGAGTTCCCAGCACCCCTCCAATATAAATGTAAGAACTCTTCATGCTGTGTCACTGACTCTAAGTAACAAATGGTTTAAAAAACATTTTTACCATTTCAGTTTTCCACGTCAGGCTCAAGAAGTCATGTATAGAAGCAAATGCGAAATCTATGTAGCTTTTAAGGTGTTTCCAATGAAGAAAAATATGATATATGTTTTCCTTACCTTTCTTTTTCCTTATGTTAAAATGCAACACTCAAATCTGCCTTTTCCATATTGGAAAGGTACCTCAATACACAAACACACACACTAGCCTCACTGTTCCTGGAACTGATGAAAGTTAGTCTCTAAAAATGGCCATAGAATGAAGTATGACAAGAATGTTGACTCTTTTCTCTCCATGATCAAGTTCCTTTGGCAGGTTTATTATCGGGGAATAGATGGGAAGAAACTTTCCATTCAATGTAAAGCTATGATAAAACTGTGTACTCTCAGCTCTTCTTTTTTCACTTTTCAATCTATTTTTTTCTCTTAAATTTGCCAGTCTCTCGCTGTATGATATCTAGGAAATCTCCTCTTTCCTCTTTCCCCCTTCCAATTTTCTGCATGGATGTTAGGATCTCTCTTCACATGCTGAGATCTACTTACAGAAAATTTTACGCTGACCAATGTCTTTATACTTACTTATAACCAAATTTCTCTGAACACACAAATCCTCTACAGAAATACAAGAAAATATACTGAAATAAGTAATTAATTTGGCTGGCTAGCCATATAATTTAAAGAATCTCATAAAACCGTCCAGGCCAAGATAATTTGATTTTAGTGGCACTGTCCCAGAAATGTATTTGTCCCATTTACATTTCCGGTGAAAGATAAGCTCAAATTAAATCCTTTTCCCTTTACACTGTCACTGAACGTAGAAATACTTTTGTGGGGATAATAGAGGGTAAGCATTAAATTGTTACAGGAATGAAAGTTGTACCTTGTTTAAACTAAATTCATTAAATTTTTTTTTAAAAAAGGAAAAGGTTGAGGTTGGTGGTTTTTTTGTATCAAGATTTTTCTGTAACAAGTTCATGTTGTGATATATTGGAAAATCATTTTGGAGCTGTGTCTTGTGACATGATTAAAACATTCTCCTGTAACTTTTAAATTTACATTAGTCAACATCACAAAATCAATACACATTTAAACACATCTAGTGTTACACAGCCAGTAGGGCCCCCTGATAAAAATGACATAAGTAGCAGAGTTCAGGTTTGACAGATTTCTTTTCTATACTATATGAGACTCCAGGCACTAGAATTTTCATTCACATCCATAAGTTCTAGAATTTGTCAGAGTTTTCTCAAAAAATTAAGTGAGGAATGTGTATCAGTGCTTTATAGAACAGGGTAATGTCTCTATGAGGTATTGAAAAGCATTTGAGTGACAAGTGAATTTTTGGTAGAAAACAGAAAGATCCACAACTCATGGCAATGTCATGTAACCATGCTTTAAATCAGAAAGTGCAGCAGATTAATTTCAAAGGTGTGTTTTTATCTTTGCAGAAAATAACCTTTAAGTCTATACCAGGCATTTATAAATGTATTGAAATTGGGTCAGTGCTAAACTGTAGATCACAGCAGCTGAGCAGCTTTCACATTGACAGGTAGCAGAGAGAAAAAGAACATAAGTTGATGATACAGTGCACCTTGTAACTTCAGTGGGTAGCATAGCAACTGGAGAAATGTTGGATAAAAATCCCCTTGTGGACCTCACAGAACTGGAAATGTATTTAGTCTACAACAGAGCTTTTATGCCCAGCTTGCAGAATTTTTCAATTTGGTGTTGCTCCAGGTTAAAAAACATACCAGCTGAAAAATGTGAATTGGAATCATTTGCCATCAGTTCTTAATGTAATGACTGATTTCCCACTCTGTATAGAGCAAGCTGCAGGCAACGGGTTTGAAGTGAATCCAGGTGGAAGTAAGCCAGACACGTTAAATTTAAGACCTCTATTTCACAACTCCCTACAGAAACTGAGCAAATAATGTAGCTGAAGTGCTTTCTACACACTGTGTAACCCAACTCTTTTGGCATTCTGATTAATTCCTTGCCCTTTTCTGCTGTGCACACTGTTAAGAAGTACACCAGAGGAGGAAGGAATTGTAATAGGATTTATCCAACATTATATGTAAAATGTTCTTGTATTAGTTTTAAATTTAGATATAAGCAGCAGAAAAAGACAGAAGTTCATACAGTGATGTGGTAAGTAGTCAGGCTTTTCAACTTAGTTGTTATTTCTACACCTATTGTCTGGTTAGTGCCAGCAGCAATGAAAATGTATAGCAGTGATATAGTGCCCAGAGTTTAGGTACTCTGTCCTCTATTTAACTTCAAGTCTGGACTTAATACATATACTTCCTTACTGAATCAACTTTCTGAGTATTGTGCAGTGGTAAGGCTTTGACTTTCATAAAACATAAATAATGAGATGATTTTCATCCAATTTTTTAGCCTCTTATAATGCACTTTAGTGCAGTGGAGGCTTCCAACGAGAAACGCAATGCCAGACTGGCATGTTGAATTTTCTGCACGCCAGCAGAAATCTCACTCTTGCCAGATGGAACTAATGCGTTAAATAGTTAATTTTGTTTCACGTGGAAACATTTTAATGATCTTTTCTGTGTTATCTGTCTTTCTATTTAGATTTTAATAAAAATGGCCGAGAGTGTAGAAGATCTTGCTAATCAATGCTAACATTATCATTTGCAAGTTAAGATAAATGCAGTAGAAAAAAATACAAGCCCAGGTGGAGAGAACTAAGCATATATTGATTCCTTAAGAAGTTCTGTGGGTGGAGTTAAGGAATCTGTAAATACAAAAGGCTTTGGACCAAGTTCAAAGTATGAAATAGAAATGGGTCATTACCAAAATATTGACATATGAAAACTACAGGCTTTGAAATTAATTGTATCAATTTGTTCTAGCTGAGTACCCAGCCCTTTTTGTGTTTGACAGCTGTCTGTTACAAACAGGACTATGTTGAAAAGGTAGAAGGACAGACTTTGGTTCCTGGCATCTGAAAGAGAGGAGGATCCAACATTTCCGCCCAGTGTGTGCACACAAGCAGAGGCACGGCAGTGTGATTGTAGTAACTCTTTGTATCTTCTTGTTCACTTTGGGTTTCACCTTGTTCCTCCCCATTAGAGGATTACACAATACAATGATAGTGTTTCTTCTTCATCTAACCTTTCTAATATACAAAATTACAGTTCTTTAAATAATTACATATGTAGAAAAAAGCTGAGACATTTCTGGCGGGTGTTTTAAGGGTTTCCCTCACCATGTGCACACACTTGCTTTTGTGCTCTGTGATTGAGAAAAAATATTTAGCAGAAGCAAAGATTCTAGCAATTAAAAGACTACAGTTTAAATTAATATGTGAAACACGAATGTATGAAAGCTAAAAGTAGAATGGCTTCTACTTGATCTGACACTTTTGTCCAATGGAAACTATGACTATTTGCATGCAATCAGCAGAGAAGTAGTATGAAGAAATACAAACTTATGCACTGAATATATTCAAGGAAATTAAGACTACTCAGATACTGCCTCAGTACAAAAGGACTGATTTCCATACCTAAGTTTTCTCTTTGCAAATGGCTTGTCAAATTTCTGCTGCATTAATACTGGCTCCATTTATTACCCAGAAAGATAATACATAGAATACACAAGAAATGCTGATTTTTTTTCTCTGTAATCCTTCATTTAGTGCATTTGACTCACATGAAGGTTACTTTGCTTTCCCCAGCAGCCTCAGAAGCTGGTGATTGTGTAATCTGGTCAGTGAGCTGTGAATAAGTAAGAAAGAGAGTAGTATGATGGACATCTACAGAAACCTGGTCGCTGGGGCAGAGATACTTATGTATGCTGGTACTTTTATTTATTTTTTTGCTTGTTCTATTTTGTGGTGAGGTTGTGTTTTTTCGTTGTTTGTTTGTTTGTTTGTTTGTTTGTTTGTTTTTCTTTGTGTGTGTGTGTGAGATTAGGGGTTGGTTTGTTTGTCTTGTTTGTTTGTCTTTTTTTTTTTTTTTAACCACACTAGTTAGCAGTAAAAAGGCCTTTTTAGGTTAGCTCTTGGGTTAAAAATAAGTTATTATTGAGACATGGTACAGTGTAAAAATCCTTTACTTCCTTTCTTTAATTTCCTTACCATAACTCCTCTTGCCTTCTTATTAATGTTTAAATATTTAGGTGTTTTTTTTGAGTTGCTCAAATTATTTATTATTTCTATTACTGTCTTTGTCCTTATTCAAAGACCTTTCCATTTATGCTGTATACATTCAAACTACTGATTTATCTGTCTTTTATTTTCACTGTTTTTTCCTCAGTTTGTACATTTCCTATCCATCTTGAAGGGGTGCCTGGTGATGAATTAAATAATGTCAGCTTAGAAACCGGTGTTCCTTACTCCACAGTTTCTTGTCTGGAAAGGAGCCGAAGCAGTGCTGCAGGTGTAAGCTGGCACCCTGCCCACTCCAGTTCTGATAGCTTCATAAATCTTGACCCTGCCATAGCCCCACAATTACATTTCATGACACAAAGCCAAGCAGTGTTATTCACCCAGTGCCCTAATTTACATTTCCCAAGACAAAAGAACATACAGATAGTGTTTCAGAGCACTCATTGCTTTTACATTTGTCTAAGGGTTAGTTTCAGGTCACGTACAAAAAAACCTGGCAAAGGGGATGGTGGTGATTAAACTTTAAAACGAATTAAAACTATATAGAGATTAAGGAAAATGCAAGACTTAAGCTCTCATTGTTCTTGTGCCAGCTGAAACTATAGATCAGTGTATTTTCTATATCAGAAATGAGCAGCTGTTATTCCTTTTGTGGAACAGAAAATAACTATTATGTTCTTTGGCTGCATTTGATGAGAAAAACTTTCCCTGCATATATGTCCTTGGTATGAGTTTTGTGCTGAGAACATCTTAAATAAAGATGGAACTTGAAACGCCATGAGAAAAGTATGCTGCTCCCTCGTGTCTCCAGGCATTGTAACAGGACTGAGATCTATATCACCTACCTTTAGACATCTGCACTACATATATGTGGTTCTGCTCTGCAGCTCTGTCCATCTTTATAAACAAGAAGAGAAGATAAACACAGTGAGGCCATGACTCACATCTGCCATAGATGATTATTTAGGATGAGATGAGTTGTGCCCAGAAGTGTTTATTCCTCTACTGCCTTCACTAGAGGAAATCTAGGGAATCACTACAGAATGAGATGCCTGCACTGGAGGTGTCTAATGACAGATGATCTGACTATCACCCTGTTCTGTGTAGGCCAAATGTGATAGGGTTTCCAGTGAGGAGGTTCAGTGCTGTAAAAAAGATCACATAAGTATCAAAAACACAGTGTTTTTTAGAACTCAGAAGAGTTTATGGTTATTATTGTCATGATGTATGTTAGAACTAGCATTTCATATATTTGTTTTACCGCAGCTTCTGTGGTCCTACATATGAGATGAGATTTCCCTCTGCTGAGCCTCCATAAAGATGCAAAGAACAAATCTGGTCTCTGGCCAGCTTGCCATCTGGTCTACATAGGAGATTGGGAGCAAAAAGTTATAAGGAAATGACACAGTTAAAAATAGCAGTTAATGGCTTGGATACACCAATGGGATTGATGATATCCAGCTTCTGTTAGAGAAAGGGCAATTGTAGAAACTGTTTGAGAGATTATAAGGTAGTTCTGTGAGTTTTATTAGGGATTCCTCCCAAGCATAAAGAGGATCCTGGGTGTGAGCCAGAAGCTTGGTCTTTGAAAATTCACCCAATGAATGATGAAAGAAATAATCAGAAACTGGATGTGGGCTTCAATCTCTTGAAACTGAATGACAAATAACAGTTAAACAGGGAAAGGAAAGGCTGTGAACTGCAAGAAGTCACTTGATAGAGGAGAGAGAGGCTATGCTGCAAGGTAAAGCATTGTTTATCTCAATCAGCTAGACAGGTGATACTGCTTCATTCTTTGCAAGCAGCAGTATTTCGCACACACTGGAGCACTGAGGCTCCTTTATTCAATTCCAAAAAAAAGAAAGCTGCAAATATGAAGATATTAGTTGATCCCCCAGACAAAAATGTTAGTTCTGTGAAGGCAAGGAAGGGCAGATGCTGTGCAGTAGAACTTAGGCATATTCCTTCATATTTGAAAACTGGAGCAAGCCAAGTTAAAGATGACATCTTTGTGATATGAATACCATTATCCACAGTAAATGAATAAGAAAGTAACAAAAATACCTCAGGAAGAAGATGCAACAATTTTGACCTTAATTTGACAGTTATCCGCAAGAGGTCAGAGAGACATGCTGCGTTTAGTTTGTAAAAGGTTTAGGTCTGGAATAACAGGGTAGATTTTTGACTCTGCAGCCCAGAAATGAATGTCCAAATAATAAGGTGTGTGTAGGAATCAGAGGTATAAGAGAGTAGAGGTTGGGGAATCCCAAAGTGAAATTAGGATAGGGGATTAGAAGAACCCTTGAAATTCCAAAACTGATGAAATGGAGGGAAAACTCAAGGAAAAAGGACATGCCCACAACTTGTTAAGGCTTCTCTGTGCAGGGGAAAAAAAATTGGAAAAAAATGTAAAATAAACAAATAGGACACATTTTTAAAATAACACGCACCACAAGATTTCTTATTGTTCTGTTGGTACTTGTCATATATAAAAACAAGCTTTCAGGTCCTGAAAATCTACAAAAGTGAAAAGCATGTCTAAAAATTTTCTAAAGAGTGAGAAGAAGGATCTGTTAGCAAAGATAGTGCTTGTAACTGTCTGCAGCATAGGGGATAGGGCTTGATGATTCTTAAACCAGGTCTTTTCAGGCCCTATATGCCTAAAATGTGGAAGACAGTTATTGTTTAGTCCTACTGAGTTCAGGCAATAAAGGGGAAAATTTGTATTTTGTATAGAAATTACCACCATTTTTTAATTCTACAACTTTTGTTCAATCATCTGATGAAGATTGGTCTTGAAATGCACCCTCTCTTTGACTGGAGGGAATGTGGACAGGAGAAGAGGCCTCCAGGATTAAAATCAGATAAACGTATATTTCAGTGAGTATACTCAAGTGTTTGGCATGCTGAGGATACTGTGAGAAACAAATAAAGCCATTACATTCATTGTTAACAGAATTAGGCATCGCAGATGTTTCTGTAATACAGAGATTTCTGCATTCTCAAAGAAGCTTTTCATCTATCCTTGCAATTTTAAGAATAACATATTCTATTAAAAGCATTGATGAAAATAAATGAAACATATAATTATTTTTGCGATGGACAATTGTTGATTTGTCAAACCACTGAGAAAGGAATGCAAAGTTATAATTCTCTTTCCAATTTAAGAATGTGTTTAAAGAAGCAATTAGAAAACTACAAGCTACCACACTCTCTCAATGCCTTCCTGAAGCTTCCTTTACAGACCTATTTTGCTCAGGGGTTTTTTGTTAATTTTTTTTCTTTAATCTTCCTGTGCTTAATCATAGGGATCATTTGCAGTTGAAAAAGAACATTTAAGGGGGTTCAGTCTAACAGTTCTCTTAAAATGTGAGGACACATTAGGCTTGTCCAAATTCCCTGCATCTTGGATGTGCCAGACTTTTACAGCTGCATTCTTCTTTATCAACCTATCAAAACCCTTTAGTGCTATCTTTCAGCAAAGCTGTGAATTATTTATCCTTTGGATTTGGACGTTTTTACAAATGTCAATGTAGCTGCAGTGTGCAATGAAGCCAATCGTTTAGCTGCTCCCTCCATTATGTGAAATAATAGTGCACCTTCTGTGTGGACACTATTGATACAGAAGTGAATGAGCCATGAAATCAAGGTGTGAATCGCTGTAGGACTGTCTACCTCCCTTCCCCCTTCCCATTTTAGATTTTTTCTTGGATTCAGGTTCTTGGTAAAAACATTTATAATGCTTGCCCAATCTCACAACTTGTTTCTCAGTATTTTATTACCCCCTAGTTATTGAGATATTGAGTTTGTGTCTATCTTAGCCATTATAGAAGGCAACCTTGAACCAAACCAGTCTGACAAATTACACTTCTAAACTCATATTACACATGTCAAAATGCTTAGTTATTTTGAATTGTTTAACAAAAGAAATAAAAGAGTTTTGTAACTCAGAATTCGATTTCGTAACCATTGTCTTTGAATAAAACCAGGAAAATAGGAAAGAAATTTGGTTCTCTTTTTCTCTAAGAAGTATAATCTTGTTTTCTTTTAGTGACAGATGAGTTTTAGTTTTCCATCACTAGACTGTGTCTTGGGGGAGGGGGGGGCAAGAAGGAGATGTGCCTAAAATGGGTCAAAAGAACCCTTGAGAACAAAGAAGAAAGAAGAGCGTAGAGATGAGAATCTCCCGAGTACTGCTAGATATAACATTTCTGGAAAACTTTTTCTCCCTCTTCTAAGACCTTAGTGCAAATGTATTTTTCAAAATATCATGCATTTCCTGCTATTGGCATATAAAAATCCCTTACATTCTTCTTACTAAACTGGTAATTTCTATCATTTTTATGGATTCTAGTCACTTGTTAATACTAGAAAATTTGACCAGCCTTTCGTTTGCTTAGTTTTGGGGTGGTTCGGTGTGTTTGTAGAGCTCTACTGCAGTATGAAAAACACTGCAAAAGTATTCTTTGAGCTGGAAAAAACCCTGACTCTCAAAATGTGTGGCCGTAGTGCTTCCAGTAATCCTGAGTCAGCAATAATATGGGAGTCTATCTGCTGACTTTTGCAGTGTGGCTTGCCACAAGATAGGTCATGAATATGTACACCTGCCTCAAGGCAGAGTGATATGCTCAGGCATAGAATCCCATTGTTAACATGTTTTTTGTCATGAAGCAGTTTACAGCGTTCTGTTATTTCTTTCTCTCTTAATAAATTCCTTTTACTGAGCAGTCCTGCCACAAACCACGCGCTGAGGGAGCAGTAAGAGGAGCAGTATCATTTTCTTTTGAAAAACCCCCCTATTGTTTTCACTGTATTAATAATAATTTAGTCTTTCTGGGTGTCTGTTGAAATAAGGGAGTTTTGCTCTTCAACTGTACTTTGAAAAAATGGCTGGTGAAATATATGCCAGAAGCAACAGGATCCATAACTCTGATTAAAGAGGTCAGTGTCTTACCCCTTAGCTTAGCACATATTTCATTTTTAGGACAGTAGTGCCAAGCCAAAGGAGTAGTGTTTCTAGTTGGCTCACTTTTTGTTGCTGTGCTCTCCTGCTGCTGGGATTACTGAAAAGCTCCTTTCTGACCTTATTGAATAAATTAGGTTTTTATTTATTTCTGGTTTGGCCATTTGCAGTTCTTGGGGATGGAGTACCATAAAAGATTTTGTACAAGCCCCCAGAATCGCTGTCACCCAAAGACAAGAAAACTTGCTGTGTCACAAATTACCTACCTTGTCTTCTTAAAAACCCTTCCCCTCTCTTCATTAGGGATTTCATTGGCAGATACATATTAAAAAAATAGCCTTGCAATGTGCTTTGGTAAGCATTTCCTTTGGCACCTGTCAGTTGTTCTAAGAGAGCTCCACAGCCCTGTGCTGGTATTTGAGGGTCAGTTGTCGACTTGGATTGGAGACCTGACATGAGTTTAAAATAACTTTGCAAAAAGTGAATTGGATCAATTCTCTGGTCTGGTCTGCTGTGTCACTCCACTGTATTTTGCGTGAATGACAAGCTTTGCCATGGAAAGCAGTATTAATCAAATTAGGTACGCAACACTATTGCTTGTCAACACTTATAGGACCCATTTCCAGGTTGAGACAGAACTTCATGTACCCACATTTAGATTAGTGCATGCACAACCCTTCTGTTTATGCTTACCTAGTGGGACACTCCCCTTCTCTCCTGCCAGCACCCTTTTGGAGCCAAAAGTTAAATGCTGCAAAGATAAAAAGTGCCTAAAACTGTAACAATAGTTAGAGAAATATATGAGGGTCTCCATTGTTTTTACTATCTTGTAGCACTTCTTTTGTACCATTGGAAAGATCCAGGATATCATTTAACCATTATTTGCTTTGTTTTGAAGATCTCTTCTGTTCTTTCTTTACTTACTGTAAAATATGACTAATTTAAAGCAAAAAACCAGAAAATTTACTAGTGGATTGGAGTACCTACTTATTTGGCCTACTTTTCTGAGCTACCAGTGCTGATTTTGCTCATAGATCCTTTAGAGTGAATGAGAAAGTTACCACTGATTTACTAGGAGCTAGGCTTTCGGTCTTCCCCCAAATGCAAAGAACCGACAGAAAGATTCACAGATTTACTACTAACTCCTTTGAGTATGGAGCTGCTTCAGTTAAAGAAATCTAAGTGTGATTCATCACTTCTCTGTTTATGCTCAACAGAACTTCTGCTCAGAGCCAGAAGACTTACACAGATTTCATCACCACTAGCAGAAAGAGCATAGGTAATTCCTGTCGTTAGCATTATGATGAGAAACTGTTCCAGTGTGTTTGATCTCAGTATTCTCCTATGGGCTCGTAAGTTTTTTGACTTTCATAGTTCTCGTTTAGAAGATAGGTTTGTTCTTTATGACACAAATCTTCTTCATAAGTCTAGTCACTTCTTTTTTGCTATACTATTCCCAAAGTATTCAATTTTTTTCAAAGTTTTAATTTTTAAAAAAAATTCCTCTCTAACCTTCATGCCTGTGTAGATCCTTCAAGTACTTTTTTGAGAACAAAAAGCTTTTAAGTACAGTAATATATCAGCAACCTGTAAAGCATTTGACCTATGATGGAGAAAGGGCATTTGAAAGTATCTTCAAATACACCAAACAAGAAAAGCACATGTGACAAAAAATTCCAAAAACCTTTGAACTGTAGGCTTTCTTTTAGGAACTTTGGTATCTTAAAATGAAAGAGGAGATCAAACTGTACATATGTGAAACTAATAGAAAATTGATTCCTCAAAATATTGGTGAAGACTGACATCTTCATACAGAAAATATGCATAGAGTTTAATGTATGTGTTCTTGGAAAGACTAGTCTATGTACATAAATATTATTTCACAGTTTTAAGTATAAACCACACAGTAAGCATGTAGACTATGGTTATATTAAATACTATATTTCCAACATGTTTGTCATGAGAAAACAGATATTGGATTGTATTTTTCTGTGGGAATTGGTATACAGCCCTCAGAAAAAAAGCTGTATATTGCTCTATCAGCAGCTAAGACTATTTTGAAATCATCAATATTTACCGAAGCGTTTATGCTGACACCTTTACGTATGATCATGTACCATCCATCAGCACATCTGACAAACAAGATGATAAAAAAGTAGACAGTTTTAATTGGCCTTCTTTCTGTGATTAATGGCATTACAAATGCAGTTTCTAAATTCAGCCATTTAGCCAACAGAAGCAACAGGTTTAGGTGGTTATTTTTGCTCCAGCTATGGTAGATAAAGGCTTTCCCCTTGTAGCTGCCTGCAGATTTTGCAGTTCTAGTCAAGGTACAGCAAAGTTTTCTTCCCTGTTTATAGCATCCTACCATGCTCAGCACATTTGAGGTTGCTGGAAGTCCCAGACTGCTAAGTCTCCTGAGACAGGAGCAGCCTGTGGTGTGGTCTTTGACCCTTGAGGAAGAGCGAGTGGTGAAGCTCTGCAGTCCTTCTGCAAAATGTGCCGGTTACAGCTCATCAATCAGCTACTCATTGCCAGGACCAACCACTCTGATGAAGAAGGGAGAGGTTTGTCCTAAGCTGCGCCAGTGAAGTACAGGAGCTGGGAGCAGAATGGTTTATAAAAATAAATATGTTGCAGGTAGAAGGTTCAGTAAAGTAGGATTTTTCTAGTTAATGGCTGAGAAATCAAGATAAATGTTACCAAAATGTGCAGAGAATTTAAAATAATTGATTTTTCTCTCTTATCCTCTCTTTGTCAGGTACTTTTACCAACAGTTTCACAGGTGCAGCTCAACAGCTTTTTGTATGCGTTAGGTCCCTCCTAACCCAAATGACAAGAGATAGATTAGTTTTTAAAGTAATAGCTGAACAGCATCCAGGCTTGGCCTAATAAATTCTGAATTTGTGGTTGCTGTTCTTCAGAGTTGCACCTAGTGTTTCCTGTGTGCCTCTGGATACACTTGAATTGTTTAAATGAAGCCGGGAAAATCAGTCTCCAAAAAAAATTTATATGCCAAAGAATCTGGCATTTTGAACTCTTCAGATTGAATTTCTCAGATTTCACTCTGTTACTCTGACAGAGTGATTCATGGAAACCTGATTTCACTCCTCACACAGGTAACATGGTGAGAACAGCCCTCCCCACCTTGCTAAGCTCATGGACTTTAGAATGAGTTTTAGCTCAGTTTTTCAACAGTGACGGCACATCTCACCAGAGAGCCTCAATCTCACATTTAAAAGACCCAACGGATGCAATTTTCAGGAATAAGGAGTGAACCAAAATAAGGACAGGAGAATGAAAGCCTGAGGATTGTAAATATTAAGATGAGGAATTAAAAACAGGAAAACAGAGAGAAGAGTTTTCTTTTACAAACAACCCTGCTTGTGTAACTAGAAATTCAATAAGAAGAGCCAACATAGGGAGTACATGTACTTTTGCTTATTTATCAGGATTAAACAAGAGTACCTAGCCTTGGTGCTAACAAAAAATCAATACCAATAAATTAATTGAAAGGAGGACATTTTGTCTTTAGTTCACTTCTGTAAGAAATTTCCTTTAATTTCTTATTTTTGATGCATGGCTATTTTACTGATACCTGAAGCCAACCATAAAATGGTTATTAAAATGACCAAAAGGGGGCTATGAAACGCACATGAATCAAGACAGTATTATTTCAGCTACAAACTTGTGGTTTGAAGATTGAAAACAAACTCGGGAGGGATTTGATGGTTCTGCGCAAATCCTCCGAGTTACTTGATCATAGTGTTTTAAATTGCTCAATTCCAGATTTGTCAACTTGGAAGAAAAGAGATACTTTACCTGCCTCTAAGCAAAAGGAAACTAGTGTATTGCCAAAACTATGGCTAAGGATACGAGTCCACAAAGGCAAGGAAGTGTATTAGGCCATGGTAGTTTGGACAACCTGTTTTTACATTCTTATGAGGAAACACTATATATTTGATGGGATTTATTTAAAGACCAGAAGACGATCATTCAGGTGCTCATTCAGGTGTTGTTGCAAATACGTTTGAGACCATACAGAGCTTCATTTAAGGATTGAGAAGTCTACAAAAAAATTTCAAGACATTTGATACTGACTTCAAGTTAGCAGCATGGAAGGATCTTTAAGGCTTGTTGCAGATGCCAAAACCCTCCAGATCAGATCAAGCTGTCTCAGTTTAATGAGACAGAAGTGTTTTGCTAAGGAGGATGGGTTATAAGGAAGACCAAAACTCCTCCCTCTAAGCAGTTGTAAATCCGAAATTAAGAGGCTCCAATTGAGAAAGTGTGGAGAAAGGAAGAATAATAGTCCTTTATTAAAGGATAGATGTGTATTGGCAGAACAACAAAAGAACACAAAACAAAACCCCAACTGAACAATAATCCTATACCCAAAAATCCCTTTCAATGAAAAATAAACAGGTCAGTTTGCGCTTTTTGGTACAATTCTACCCACAGTCAGCAGGGGATGCTCTTGGATTGCTGGAGGTACAGAGCCTGCAGTGCTCGGGGGTGGCTGACAGGGGGCGCTGTTGGGCTCTGGCAGTCACCACGTGGAGGCTCTTGGTGTGCTGGGGGGAGGGGGGGCGAAATGTAGCCTTTCCCTCCCCCTCTCCGGGAAGGGGAAAAAAGAAGAAAGAAGGGTTCTTCCCAAAGGGAACTCACGGTGTCTGTGGCTGGCCATGTGACTTCCCCTTTCTTCACTGAGGTTTACAAAAACCGTTGCCAAAAACATGGGAGCTGGGGGAGGGAAAACAAAGGTGGCTCTCTCTCTTCCCAAATAAATAGTTCCTCTCCGATGAAGTCCAAACAGGTCCACCCGGGCGGGGTGGGAGCAGAAAAGCGCATGCCAGCAAGCCAGGCAGCCAGACTGAGAATAAAGCAGCTTTTGCAACGCACACCTATCCCTCATTCCTGCAACCACAAACTGAGTCTCTTTCCACCCTCTCTGGGAGACAGAGGAAAAAAAAAAAAAAAAGAAAAGAAAAGAATCTCCAAGCCCCTCCCAAGGCCATTAACCTGGAATGTCAGTCTACTGGTCAATTCTTTTGTGATAGTCAAACACCTAAGGCAAACCCAGCCTGCCCATTCAAACATCCTTCCCACACAGTGGGGCAGGGGGAAGGGAAAAATCCACATTTAGTTTTTAGAACAAGTGAACCCATGACAAAGCAGAATATTTTGTTGTTACTAGCCCAGAAAATACAGGTTTCTAGAACAAATATGGATTAATTTGTTATCAGAAGGCCCCCTATAATCTCTATAGTCAGTAACATTTAAACATTTTTTAATGAGATTGAGTGTTTCCGTCATGAAGGGAAGGTGTTGTACCACAGACCTACCTCTATGCTGGCATTTCCTTGATGTGACGGGTTTGCTTATTGACACACATAATCAAAGATGCACGTGCCAAGAAGCATTGGACCTTCTATGCAGTTCTGCACTACCTTTCTCTTTATCCTCAGTAAAATCAGTATTTTCAGGAAAAGCTACACTTTATTGTTGGCAATTTACTGGTTTCTATGCAACATAAACAGTATATATGCAATAGATTTATTCGGATACGTGGAGTGCTGTGGTAAAGGAAAGAGTCTGAGATGTGCTGAGACAGGATGGTGGTTAGGACTCATCTATTGCCGTTTTTCAAAATCTCCTCATCCTGCTGGGAAAGACGGCAGTGAGAGCAGGTCTTGAGAGTGGCAGGGTTGCCTGGGTAGCCCAAGTGCAGAAAGCATTTTGGTGGGATTTTCACTACTCTGAAATAGTAACCTTACAGCAAATTTTACCAATCTCTCAAGCAACCTGTTTTTTGAACGTGGCACGTACAGCATATTCTCTGATAGTGAGTTATATTGTAATGGTTGGGAATTTAAGTGATTCAATCTGAGGTAGAAGTTTAGATATACAATTTTTACTCCTTTTAATCTTCAATTACTGGTAAAAAATGGTGTTGAAGTTCCCCAGAAAAAGACTGATGATTTAGATCCTAACCGACATTTAGAAGAGTAAGATAGAGTTTAGTTATTAGCTTGTTGTGGGAATTTGGACATAGCCATCGAGAGGGACCTGGACAGGCTTGTGAACCTCATGAAGTTCAGTGAGACCAAGTTCAAGGTCATGCACATGGGTTGGGGCAATTCCAAGCACAGCTATGGGTTGGGCAGAGAATGGATTGAGAATAGCCCTGGGGAGAAAGACTTGGGCATGTTTGAGGGTGAAAATCTCCACATGATGTGGCAAGGCAACTTTTGAAAGCCAGAAAAACAATCCTCTCCTGGGCTGCATCAAAAACAGTGTGGCCAGGGGAGGTCCAGCAGAGGGAGGTGATTCTCCCCCTCTACTCCGCTCTCGTGAGACCCCATCTGGAGCATCTCTCCTATGAAGACAGGCTGAGAGTCGGGGCTGTTCAGCCTGGAGAAGAGAAGGCTCCAGAGAAATCGCAGAATACCTTCAAGTATCTGACAGCGGCTTACAAGAAAGCTGGAGAGGGACTGTTTATAAGGGCATGTACTGATAGGACAAGAGACAATGGCTTTAAGTTGAGGGAAGGTAGCTTTAAATTACATATTAGGAAGAAATTCTTTACTGCAAGGGTGTGAGGCATGGAAGACATTGCCCAAGGAAGCTGTGGATTCACCATCTCTGAAAGTGTTCAAGGCCAGGCTGGATCAGGGCCTGAGCAGTCTGGTCTAGTGTAAGGTGTCTCTGGGAATGGCAGGGAGGTTGGAATGAGATAATCTTTAAGGTCCCTTCTTAGTGAAACCATTCTATGATTCCACGATTCTATGATTTTTTTATTACAATGTCATTTTTAAACTACTTTTCTTATTAAACTTTGCCTTGGAGAAGAAATATCTGAAAATTATTGAAAAAGGGGAACAAAAACAAGGTGACCATTAGGACTGTCTGCGCTCCTGTTGTGAGTGGAGCGTAGTCAGGCAGTACAGCAGCTGCCTGCAAGCTTAGACACCAAAGAATTGTCATACACTGCAGACACATGCCATCCTTCCCATGGCCGTCTTCAGGGAGGGGAGTCGTTGTTTTCTCTCCTTAAAGTATCTGCTCCTGCTGTGATATCCCTCCTGCTACTTTTCTTTAAGTCCACAGTAAATTTCTCCTTGCCATTCATATCCAGGGGACTAAAACAAAGACAAAATAGGAGACACATGATATGAGTGCACATCAGCATCGCAACTATCTGTATATGTGAGTGTGTGCATAGAGATACATTTCATAAACTACTATAGGGTTTCTCCTTAGTTGGAGGTAAAGGTAACTCTGCACAGCTAGACGTTCACAAAGGTGTGAAAAAAAATATTGTTTTTACACTACGGTTGAGAAAACTTACAGTCCCCAAGCTTAGAGGCTGTCAGAATGTTTTCTCTTCATCTATTTAATGTTTATCTAAATTCTGATTTGCATTTAATATAAAGGATTCTCTTTCTGTCCCAAGGGGGCAGACCGCCAACAGATGGATCACAAGAAATGTCATTAACCACTTAGGATGTTTTGACATCTTGCTAAAGATTGCTTCATTATCAGTGAAATGAAATTTCTCCTCTACTTGTCTAGCAACTAACATTTAGAAAAAGCTGTTCCTGTGACAAAGATGCCAGGAAATGTACATTTGAACTACTGATATATAATGTTCTTAAGATGCTTTTGATTAAGTTATTAGAAAATAAGTACTTTCTGAATTTTCTTATTATGTACATTTGCATGGATATTTTTACTCAAAAATTAAAGCTTCAAATTTTCAGTTCAAAGATTGATTTCATAATAATGATAAAATCGCCATCAGGTAGGCCAAATTGAATCTTTCTAGGCACCTTGCTCAGATTTTCTTTCATTTTCATTTTATTTTGCCATAAAGACTAAAATTTTACTGGTCAAGCCAGTTTGTATGATAAAGCAGAATGGATTCCACTGACCTCCTAAATTACACTTTTATCTGGTAAGCCCACTGAAAAATCAATAGTCTACAAAAATTGTAAGATATAATGAAAAGCTATATTTGGTTTCTCTCATTGCCTAAGTAATGACAATTGTAACCATTCGCTTCCAATAGAGGAGGTATAAATTCACCACAAAATTACTTCTGGAAAATACAAATACAATAAAATAACTAAGAAATCCTTTTTAAGGTGTTAAAGAAGTAACCATTCTACAAATTAAAGAGCAAGGCTCTACCATAAGGTCCTAGATAGCTAAACAGATACACAGACAATTGTTCTGGTCATCTTTCATTCTGTAAGCAACAAGTGATATAAAGTTCAATTAATTCTTTGTGTTGTTTTAATTTCTAAATTAACATAGTATTAAATGGTGATACCTATAATGAAGTAGTATGTAGAGATGCTTTTGTAGAAGATGGAAGAAAACACTATTCTGAGAGAATATTTGGATACACCAAAGTATGATTGTCTTGAGCATGCAATGGAAGCAAAGTAAAATCTTCCTAAAATATTCTGTCCCAGAACAGTTTACAATTGGAAGGTTACTACATGTCCTTCATGAGTTCCCTAACCACCAGGGAGTGGGCTACCACAGGGTAACTGGGACTCTGTCATCCCTCCTCTCCTTTATTTGTTTTACCCAGAAATTGCTAAAAAATATTTTATCTAAAAGCAGTCATCCAGCTCTAATAAACGTTGATACCAAAAGTTTTTAAATAAAGTCAGTCAAAAGCTGAGTGAAACACGCTATCCAAAAAACAAGCATCTGAGTAAAAACCAAAGCTCCAAGCTTGCATCTTTTTCCAGACCTTTAGTTAGGGACTGTATATTTCCTCATTAATATGCTGTAACAGTTAGATCCTTACTACAGTCTCTAACCACAATTTTTGGAAGACACATGTGGTACTGCAGGAGGACTAAAGCACATGCGTCAGCTCCTGCTGCCAAAGTTGTTCTTGGCATCAAGTCACTTGCCTGTGAACTGTGATTGAAGCTGCTGTCCAAAGTCAGTGGCCTAAGATCAAATAGAAAGTGCTGAAAAGCTTAAGAGCTAAACTGAAGGATCTTGAGTTTTTGAAGGACTAGTTGTGTGTCAGAACCTTTGGACATACTATCTTCTGTTCTTAGGTGAAATTCCCAACACTTTCCGTTAAATGAATTTCAGTTAATTTCTTCTAAAGCCTGATAGTGGGAATCACCTATGCAAATTGCCTCTGCTTCCTTTGAAGTCTTTTAGCTTCAGCCTTAAACTGATTTTACTTTTTGTAAAGTCTTTGATTGTGTGACTCTGCAAATGAATTTGCTTAACAATTTATTTTTTTTTAAGTAAATATGTGGAGGTTTTACTTCCTTCCAAAGTATCCATGGGAGATTTTACATTGCAGACTTTTCTATGGTGGTCACTTTAATATTAACTCTCCCTGCAGGGCAGCTACAAAACAAAGTTTATTATCATGTTGTTTATTGTTTCTCTATCTGAAGTATATCAAAGCACTGTGTAAGCTTTGACTGAAGAGTTGTGCACTTAGGCATAGATGCAGTGTAATTGTGTGTGAACAGATCTGTGAACAGGTTTCAGCTTTTGGTTTGCTTCTACAGACTGAAGTGTTCTGTCAAGTTCTTCTCAACTACAAACAAAGAGAAATGTGCTTTCTAAACAGTGACTGAAAATACATACTCATTATCAGAGAAAAATTATGGAACTTTTTCACTGAGCCCAGGGAGATACCAAAGTCACGTCACTTCGTCCAAAACTTGTTTTATTATGTCCCTTAGATGATATGAACTAGAGCAGTGAAGTGACATTATTACATTCTGTGCCTGAGTGATATGAACCTTGACCACTGCTGCTTTTCCAGGATTTTAAAAATTTTCCATGACTAGGTACTTTCCTTGAGAAAACACATTTTGTAGATGACAACAACACAGTACTTTAAGCGACAATACACAAAGGTGTATCTATCACATTCTGGCAAGAGACTGCTTGATAGTGATGGTGATGACCACAGACTAAAAGCCAGCAGCCACCAATACTCCTAATATTATCCATACAACTTAATGCTAATGCTACCAAATCAACCAATTGCACACAGAAAACTACTTGAATATTTGCTTTTTCTTCTAACTACCCTCACTCATAATAGCTTACATGAAAAAAAGTTAGATTTTGTGGTCCCATCTGATCCTTTCCATACATTCTTACTGTTTAAGGCCTTGGAAGTGTTGTTCTGCGTAGGAGCATTTGCAGTGAAATGAAATAAGGAGGGGAAATCAGGAGGGGAATCCTGAGTCAGCTCTTGGTGGTTTGCAGAAACCAGACCTAAGAGTATAGATGAGTTTTTGTCGATGTTTGCATGTTATATATAAGTACATAAGGGAAAGGTGGGGAGAAGAACGGAGAACTAGACTTCACTAAAGAGGAAAAGCCATGGAGCAATGAATGAAATGAAAAAAAGTCTTTGGATGCACAAATGAGAATAGAGGTTGTGTTTCTATTCCAACCAAGCGTAACCTACATAGGGCTTTTAAGCAGCTCCATGGAAGAGAACGGGAAAATGCAACTAACAATGGGCGAAATTATAAAGATTATAAACTTGTCCCTAGGAAGAAGGCAGAAAAGACAAAAGAAAAATTATGGGCCAGGGCTACATACAGTATGGAGAAACATAATTCTTCAACTGCTTAGGACAAGGACACCGGGCCATTTGTTATTTAGATTTTAACTCCACGGTGCCTTCTGTATGAAGGTTAAGATTGCTTAAGGCCTTGGCTGGATTAAACGCTTATGCTGAACTCTTTTCACTACAACTAGATAATGGCTACCCCAAGGAAAGTATGTATACTATTCATGTGGGCCCTAAACTACCAGCTGCTGTGAGGGATATGCTTGGATAGGCTTGGGGTGACAGTGACAAAACCTTTCCTCTCCTCTCCTCTCCTTCTGTAATGTCAATAAAGTCGATGTTTTAAGTGTTTCCAAATGCATAGTCTTATCTGTAATCAACAGAGATTGAAAAGAAGTGTGGTACTTATCCTATTTCTTTTTTCCTTCCCAATGCTTATCAGAAAGATGAGAGTTGGTGCACGAATGGCGTGGTATAAAAGGTTCATGATGTGAATACAGTGGCAAAGATAATTTTTTCCTGAAACTCTGGTAGTTAACAATGGGGAAAGATATTTTTTTAAAAAAATAAGATTGCTTTAATATATAAACTCCACTTTCTCCATTTTTAGGAGGAAGAAAAAGAAGTCTGATTAGCTTTTTAGACTTGCTTTGACAGAGTCAACCTGCCTGACATTGAAGAGCTGTGGACAGTAGAAGTATGGCTTCTGGACTCAGTGCTAAAATATATCTAGGCACAAATGTGTTTAAAATCTCATGAGAGCATCACAAAACAGTGGGTCTCATTCTCCTCTCGAGTGAGAGTCACTGAGAAAGAACTGCGCAAGTCAGTGAAAATATGCAGAAAAGATAATAACTTTAGGATGAGTTTCGATAGAAAAATGCCTTCTGCAGGTCTCACTCTGTCTGCACTGTAGTGCAAATCCAGCTTATGACAATTCTGGTCAAAGTTCCCTCTACAAGCAGAAACTGAGCATGTTAAATGAGACAAGCCGTGACTGTCATTGTTTATTATATTATGTAAATATAGTTAATCTCAAAATTTGGAAGGTTTAATTCTTTGGACACAAATACATCTTTGGAGTATAGACTAATAGCTCTAAATTCTCAAAGACATTTTCTTTTAATTCAAGGGATAATCATAGTCAAGGACTCACCTTTTATAGGTGAGATTCTTGCAAAACTGGCCATTTTGATCAGTGCTTCAGCATTCTATCTCTACATAACAAGAACTGAGAATATGGAAAGAATAGAAGCAGATAAACTTAAGGAAACTTTAATTTATTTTGGGAGTTGGGTCTTGAGGCTGTTGCTCCATTTGCTTAAACTGTCATGAGTTCCTTTTCCTAATGTTGCTGAATTCTAGGCAGCAGCAAAGTGCTGCTTTAGTCTGTGGCTACTATCTCCTAATGCCTACTTTCAAAGACAGGGAGAGGTCAATCTAGACCACTCCTGAGAGCTCTATTTCATCTTCCACCTTCCTGGCACTTAGCTATGCTCAGTGTTTCCCACTTTAAAATTTGTCTACCTAATGAATGGTCTCACTACACAACAGTTACTATTACATGATCAACATGATTTTTTTTTCACTGATTTACAAAGATTAATATTCACTGTGCATTGAAAATAACACAGAGAATCATTGTTCTGGGAATACTTTATTTTTAAAGATGTTAAAAAATAGAGTATTATGGCAACTTTAAATCTTCAGTGATATGAGATGTATATTTTAAAAACTATCATATTCCATTTCGGAGCAGAAATATTGATTCCGAGTTCCCTTGATTGGTTCAATTTTTAATGAATGAAGTTCCTTTATCTTTTTTACAAGACCTTTGGCATTTCAGGTTATATTATAGATTGAGTAAGCTGGGTGATTCTGTAGCTTGTGGAACTTAGGTATTCTATACAAGAGTTTTATCAGAAGTCTGTGGGAGAGTTTCCCCCTAGAGATATACCTCTGTTCCCATAAAACCGTACCCCTTTCCCAGCCATACACCAGTTGAGTTATAATCAAATAAACATCCAACAATGGCAATTAAAAGATCTCACTAAATCTATAAAAACAATTGCATGTTTTTGTCCAACATTTATCTGGGAACAAAAAAGTATAAATTAAGAGTCTTTGTGTCATCATTGTTTTGTTTAAGCCCTCTTTTCCTTCATATTCACAGAATCACAGAATCACACGAGTTGCAAAGGAGATCATCAAATCCAACCCTTGATCCACTACCACTGTGGTTACTAGACCATGGTACTAAGTGCCACGTCCAGTATCAAAAACCTTCGGGGACGGAGAATCCACCACCTCCCTGGGTAGCCCATTCCATTGTCTGATTACCCTATCTGTAAAGAACTTCTTCCTAATATCCAACCTAAACCTCCCCTGGCACAGCTTAAGGCCATGCGCTCTTGTCTGACGGCTGGTTGCCTGGGAGAAGAGACCAACCCCCACCTGGCTACAACCTCCTCTCAGGGAGCTGTAGAGAGTGATGAGGTCTCCCCTCAGCCTTCTCTTCTCCAGGCTAAACAACCCCAACTCCTTCAGCCTCTCCTCATAGGACTTGTGCTC
>VXAY01002372.1:5706-66803 GCA_013399855.1 Oxyruncus cristatus | reverse complement strand
TTTTTTTGGATTTGGGAAGTGCTATCAAACTGGGACCTCTTAATTTAAAAGGATTCCTCTTTTCTTTTGCTTTCTAAACCTTGTTAAGGAGTATAAGAATAACACAATGTGAAACTGATTTCCCCTTAAAGATAGAACAGCACTGTAATGAAAATGAAGCGGTGGTGTTGCAGATTGTAATCCTTCTGAAGAATAAAAAAGCCAGAGTTGAAAGTGAAGCACTGGCATATGCTGTCTGAGATGAAAGTTACTGCAAAAGGTATTGGTATTTTGACCTAATGGAAGATGTAAAGAGAATAATGAGGTTACGTGACCTCACACTAGTTTTTAAATCACTGCTTTCTTAAAGGAGCATTTTGTTGTCAGCAGCTGTCTACCAATTATCTTATTTAATGACATACACACCCGAAACCAGAGGTCTCTCTTCTTTCTCCCCTTCTACTTCTAAAATGGAAATCAGAAGAAAGGCCTCATCTTAATTTCGAGTTTGCTTTAGATGGATTTAAAGTAAGTTAATTTGAAATGATAGTAAATAATCCTCCATTATTCAGAGGCTGGTTTTACATTTCTCTGTAATTATCATTATATAAGCTTCTTTTTAAGCACGCTTAATATGTAGGGTTTTTTTCTTCCTTTACTACTTTATGCCTCAGATAAAAATGTCATTTCTATAAGGAAATCTCAACCATTATTCTTTGCCTTTGGGGACCTGTTCAAGGAGATGTATGAATTGTTCAGGTATTGTAAGTTGCAGTCACTGCAGATTTTCACTGTGCTTCCCTGCCCTGCAATGCTCCCACTGTTTCAAAGTAAATAGCTCTATCCTGTCAGCCACCACTTGATCAATGTCATTATGGTGACACAATAAGCTTCATGAAAACAGAACAAGAAAAGATGAAGGTGATTAATGATGATGTAAAAACTGTCTGCAACTCGAAAGAGGTGATGGGATAAAAACAAACATATGCCCAGTATCCCATGGATTTGTATTTGTGAAGGGACTGGGCTGACACCTCAACTAAGTGGTACATACTCTGTTTTATCCTTACCCTTAAACATAATTATTTTTACCTTATTTTACCTATTACCCTCCAGTCTCTCTGTAAAAAAAAGGAGTCTGTGCAGCTCATTTTTCTAGGGCACTTAAGAGTCATTACTCTAGCACTGTAGCAAATGTTTTATTCATTTTGCCACAGCCCTCCTTTTCTCTGCTAAGACTTTTGCAGCGAATGCTGCACAACTTAACAGACATGTGATTGATTAATCTAGATGGAACAGAATTTGGGCATCCTGATGAAATTTTCTGAGAGTCTGCTGAGTTAACATCAATCAGCTTTATTTAGGTAGCAACGCTTGAATACTAACTAGGTGATTTCATCCATCGGAGATGGATGATGATACCTCTGGGTTAATATCACTCGAATGTTTCATTCTTGAATAATTTATACCTGTTAGTGAACGTCTGCTTCTTTGCAATTGTCTTCTTCATTCTTGGTGAGGTGCTGTCCATGAGGCAGCATTAGTCTGAGACTGGAAGACAGGGTCCTCTGAGAATGAGTGTAACCAGTAGCAAAGATGCTCTTTGGGAAAGCACAGTTAGGCTGTGCACTGAGTGAAATGTACTTAATTAACAAAATTCATGCCTAATCAGTAGAACTGCATCTACTTCAGGGTTGTAAAGGCACAGCTGTGACTGTCAGAGGGTTGTACCACTGCAGTCCAAGGCCACTTGCCTTCCCATAGGCTGCAATTGTGCTCTGACTTTTAAACCCAAGGCTTCACAAAGCTAGACTCTGCCTAGCACAGCTGTAAAAATGCCCTGTACCCAGTGTCAGCAGATATGCTTCTTTTTCTCTACCAAGTAGATACCCACTTGGAGCGGAAAAGACAAAAGTCTTTTTAGCTAACAGAAACATTGGCTAGATTGCTTTGGATATCTATGAAAGAGAAAAAAAGCTGCCTAATTTTTGAACCAAAGTGTAACTTTTCTGGACTGAAACCAATAGGTACATCATTACAGAACTTAGTGATTCCTTTTTCTTCACTGAAAAGCTGGTCAAGCATTGCAACAGGCTGCCTGGAGAAGTGGTTGAGTTTCTGCCCCTGGAAATGTTCAAAAACTCTGTGGATGTGGTGCTCAGAGACACGGTTTAGTGGTGAACATGGTAGTGACACTAGGTTGATGGCTGGACTTCATGACCTTAAGAGGCTTTTTCAACTTTAATGATTCTATGATTCCATAGTTTAGAGGTGGATCTGACAGTGTTAGGTTAACAGTTGGACTTGATGATCCTAGAGGTCTTTTCCAACCTCAGTGGCTCTATGGTTCACCTTATATTACAAAATGTTTAACTCTGCACTCTAAGTTAAACAAATCTATCTCACATTACTGAGGTTCACAGAAGCTATCCACATAGCACAGAGCAAAATATTTTGATTTTAATTTCTATATAAAGAGTGAAAATTCTACAGAAAACTTGTGTGATGAAATGTTAATTACCATGTCATGGCTGACCGCATGAAGTAACCAAGTGCCTTTTTTTAGGTCATCAAATCCAGCACTCATTTTGGTGCCTTTGTGTCTGTCTCATTCTTCAAGTATTTCAGTCAACATGCTAAGATATGTTGTTATTTTGTGTTTTACTGGATTTTAACACTCTCTAGCTTCAGTGGACTGAAAAAAAAAATAAATTCTTGGGAATTTGATTCAGGAGAATGTGATACAATTTGGATTGAATGTGCTCTGGGCCTCTTTAGGTGCACTTGAGCCAAACAGAATTGATTTGTATTGAACACATGTGCAAAATTATATAATGGGTTGACCTTTGTAACAGAAATACATGGCTCATTCTGAGGTGCAGATTTCCCAGTGATAATATGTTTCTAAAAAGAAAATAGGGGGGAAAAGGTAACCAGACCACATCAGTCAGAGTAGTCGAACTGAGCCAGGAATGTGTCATCTTGTATTTCCTTCTTGTCAGAAACACCCTATATTATCAGCAAAGAGGAAAACCTATTACCATTACTTTTACATTTCTACATGATATAAAAGAGAGAGAAAGAAAAAATCCTTTATTATATACTCAGTTAAAAGTCTCCATTGGACCAGAAAGAGTTTTCTTCACCTCATGAAACACAAACACTTTTAAAGAGCTACTTTCAAGCTGCTATTTCTTACTTGGTCTTGCTCCAGAAAAACATTTGACAGCTGCTAGAAAGGAAAATCATTGTGTGCTGTAGAGACCTATTTACAAGGCTTGTCCCAGTGACAGTGGATACCTGACACCTTTTGGCCCAGTCTTGCAAACTCTTTTATATATCTGTCAGAGGTGCAGGGATAATTTATTGTTGTAAAGCTTTATCTTACAGAACATACAGATCATGCTGTATGCTGCCCAATGGAGACGCCACATGCAGCCACCAACAAGCTGTGTAGTTGGTGCTACTGTGGGATGGAGGGACAACAGGGTGCCCCTGGCTGCGCTGAGAAGAGCCATGTGCTTTTGGGTTGGCAATGATGACGTTAAGCTCCCTCGGGGCCAGCATTAACAGGATTTTACAGATTTTACTTTTGAATGTGACTGCAACACATCATCACAAACACCTAAGGGCCTGAGTGAATTCTGGATGATTTTGAAGAATACGTGGTGCTCTAATTCAGATAATGAAGTGACCATAAGCAATAGATAGTAACAATAACTGTATACCTAACCCACCTCACATCTAAGACTCAGGTAACCATTAGGCAACTGAACCTGTTTCAAGTTGGATTACTCTGTTTGTTTATTTGTGATTTTTCACATCACTTGTACCATTGATACAGGTGTGTGATGGACTCATGCGCTGCAAAACTCTGTAACTACCGCTTGTGATAGCGATGCTCCAGTGATGACCGAGGCAGTGCTTCCAGGCGAGCTGTGGAACTACTTCCTTCTACTGCCCTGACAAGTTGTCTGCTTTCCTGTCACTAAAGACCAGGTTCTCGCAGTCTCTTCTGGAATGTTTTGCAAGAGAGAAAAACCCACTGAGAAACTGAACTAAGGATATTTTTCTTGTTTTTTAAAATCCATTTATAAAATCCACTTATTTTTTATAAAATATTTTTCCGTCTGTTTTGTAACATGACATCAAATTTGAAGATACAGTAGACACACAAAGGCATGGTAAGTTGCCCTGTTTATGGCAAGAGAAATGAAACAGATTCCTGTTGGAAAGGCATAGTATATGTACGTATATTTTCAGTTCCCAAGGAGGGGAAATTATTTAATATGGGAGAATGCCTTGCTGTGTTTTTCATTTGTGTATGCACACACACAGACAGATGTATAGATACATACACATGTGCAAGCTATTTCTGTAGAGTCAAATGGAATTTGGATCAAGACACAAATCACCTAAAACATCAAGTTCTCTTCTTAGTAGAAAAATGACCTTTTCACAAGTTAAATGTACCTTTTCAAATGACAGCTCATGGAATGAGAGGTAGCAGACTTGAGAAACTTGCTGACAAATGCCATCCTTGTTTTATTTCAAGGATCTAGGGTAAAGGGCATGTTGGAAATTATTAGGCCAGAAAAAAACTGACATATAAGACAGGCAGGCATTTAAGCTCCGTGAAGGAGTTTTTGAGGAAAAGAATTTAACTCTCACATTAGTGTTATATTCTGCAAATTTGACATATAATAATTTCTTAACCAATTGCCTTTGAGATTCAGCATAGTATGCACAGGTTCTGAATGCAGTAGATTCCTTTTAATTGGAGCAGCTTGGAGAACAGCTATCATCCTAATTAAGAAAAGACACCCCTAACAACAAGTCTGAAAAATTGCTCTCTGATTTTTTGCCTGGCAGAATTGATTAATTTTCTGCCATGCCTAAGAGTCTTAGACATTTATTGCCATAGGACCAAAACACAGTCTCCAAAGTCAGGTGAAATGTTCTGTTTTGTGTAACAAAGACTTTTTAGGTAAGAAATTCCTATAAAGAAGGACCCAAATATAGAATATATTATACTTACTTGAATTATTTAATCTGACCTAAACTGAATTTTCAAAAATAAAAATATGTGAACACACTTTTTATTTTTAGGTTAACCACAAAGACAGAATGGTTTCACGTGTCAGCATTGTTCAAAATTTTTGAGAAAAGTGAATTTTTAGTTGCAGAGAAGCTTCTCCATTTTCAAGAGCTATACACAACAGTAATGTAATAAGGCACACAACAATTAAGCTGCTCTATAGCACTGAGGGTTTTTTTGCAGTAATTTGATGGGTCGAAAAACAGAAGGTTTGTTCATTATCTTGCTAGGCAGTATCTACTTCTATCCACCATTATGATATTAACATGATTTCCCAGGAACACACTGTTAGTCATTAGAAATAATATTGGGTTATGAGACAATTACAGTAAAATAAAATGTACTTTGAGTATAAATAAAACATAAGAGCAAAATATAGGTATATCAAAAAACTTGTGTTTCAGCAACAATGACCTTTATACTGTAAGCTTACAGAATTATGTAAGAGACAAATAAAGTAAAGAGGTAAATGTACTTAAAACTATATTTCAACAAGCAGTACATGCTTACTCTCCTTATGGGAATAGTTTGGCCAAACGATTGGGCAAGTAATGCTTAATGCTAACTCTCTAGAAAACACATGGCTTAAGTAAGCCTTTTAAACCACAGTCAGATCTTCATATCAAATACAGAAGTGCCTAAAATTAAAATATAGCTAACAGTTGTCTGAAAGATAATACCATAGGCTGTCTTCCAGTTGTCCGTGAAAACACTACGTCCACTCTATTCATAACTTAGGCTAATTTCTAGAGGTAGGTACATGGAGAATAAAAATTGCACAAGTAAGCACACACAAGTGCAATACATAGGTATTGTGTACGATAACAAAAGCTCTGTATGTAGTCAACTTTCAACTATTTCTGATGATGGGATAAGAAATATTTGGCACAGAATGACTGGTAGGAATGGTGCTGTCACTTTTTCAGTAGCTAAATCAGTATGATAGCTTTTAACAAGCCACTATCGACTTATATTAAGAACAGCCTGACTAAAGATATTACTGTGCACTTCTTCCAGAAAAATTATTACATTCAGTCAATCTGGACAGTTTGAGATAAGTACAACCCAAGCCTAACCTTATCTTATTGTAAACAACATTGTCTAAAGGCTTTTAGAAAATATTATCTTCATTTCCTGATCTTTAGAAAATATTATCTTCATTTCCTGATCTTGAAATTGAAGGTCACCTTTAGGTCGGCAAATCCTGACTGATACTGAACTCAGCAGAAGACTGGCAGCCACCCTTCATGGCAGTGAGTTGGCATACAGCTGTGGGATCTCCTGTGTCCTGTCTCAGGCTTCGGTTTGTTCCTGTGTAGCTGAGTTGAATGAGATGGTGTCAGACTGAGAAGGAAGGCCCATAACATCTGCTCATTGCTTGGACCCAGGAGATACAGATGTCCATCACAGACACCCTGCCGTTGTTAAAGTCACAGAATCACAGAATCATTAAGGCTGGAAGAGATCTTCAGGATCATTTAGTCCAACCATCAACCTAGCACCGCCATAATCACCCACTCCCAAACCATTTCCCAAAGTGCCAGATGATTCAGGAACACTTCTAAAGATGGTGATTCCACCAGCCCCCTAGGCACTTATTTCAGTGCCTAACCACTCCTCAGTGAAAAGAAACCCCATCTAATCTGAACCTCCCCTGCCACAACTTGAGACCCTGTCCTCTTGTCCTGTCACTTGAGACATGGCAGAAGAGACTTACACCCACCCACCTCACTACAGCCTCCTTTCAGGTAGTTTTAGAGACTAATGAGGTCCCTGCTAAGCCTCCTCTTCTCCAGACTAAACCCCAGCTCTCTCATAAGACTCGTTTTTCAAACCTTTCACCAGCTCTTTGCCCTTCTTTGGACATGTTCCAGCACCTCAATATCTTTTTTGAAGTGAAGGGCCAAAAACTGAACACAGCACTTAAAGTGCAGCCTTTACAAATGTTTAGATTAGCTCTTGATAACTGCTGCAATCTGAGGCATGGTACTTCTCCTACAAAGTGACTGTATACTACCTGCAGTCAGATCAGAAATTTTGTGAGACTTTGAGCCCCAGCCCCATGTTACTTCTCTGGACTACTCTGTTTTGTGGTTTCAAACTACGTTTTGGCTGATTGCAGAGCAGGTATACAATGATGCAACTGTCTGATTATCAGAAAGCATTGGTCTGAATCTTATGACTTTGGAGCAGATGAGCATGGGAGAAATTTTTGGCTTTAATTGAAATGCTGTTATTTCGAAGTATGTTGCTATACTCAGGGTGAAAAAAATGGAGATGTTGATTTATTACATAACACAAATGTTAAGGATATTTAACATATACAGTACCATTTTCTGTGTAAAAATATGAATGCAATTTTTTTTTTTTTTTAATCTATTCCTGTGCAGTTTTTAATGATTTTCTGAACTTGCAACACTCACCCACAGGAGTGGTCAAAGAACTTTTGATTTTAAGATCAGTAACAAGTCACAGCCTCTCTGTTCTCCCCAAGAGACTCTTCGTACAATTTATTTGTCTTGTGAATTGAGTGAATGAAAATATTTTGAAAATTTAAAAACTGTTCTTAGTATTGGTTTTCTCTGTGGTACTTTGGGCTCTGGCTCTTTGGACAAGCCTTCTTCAAATGTTGCATGGATGCTTCCATGAATAAAGTCCTGAACTATGAGAGTTTACATTCCTTCTAATGTTCTCGTTTTTAATACTTGGCACTTTTTAATATCTATGTGAACATCTAATCTGGTTCTTGGATCCTCCTGAAGTCTTTGCTCTAGTGATATGTTACAGTGAGTCCCTGAGACAGGCCATACAGTGGGGAAGGAGCTTTGGTGATTAGAGGGCCATGTTAGGAGCTGCAAAAAAGTCTGGCTTTGATCTCTTTCTTTGCCAGAGGCTGCATGAATTGGGTCAATTCTTTACGAGTTATTTATAATAAGATATTTAGTACAATTAAGACTTTTGTTAGACATGCTTGACTGTCACTGTGACTAAGGAGCCTAATTTTTTTGGATGTGACTCTATTTTTAGACTCCTAAATATCTCCCTTATAAAGCTCTCTTTACCTTTCCGTGATTCCAGCTGTGCCTAACCCACTAAACGGATTATAGTTCACAGTTTCTGCAGCTCATCCTCCTACGCAGAGCAGCCAGCATAGGAGTTTAGCCCTGGCAGGAGAAATAGATGTCCTGACAGCTACTGTGCTGGACAAACTGGCCCAAACATGTCCCCAAAGTGCACTGCACCACAGAGCCAGCTATGGGAAACCACAAGTCCACTGTTGCTGGAGGACGATGGCTCACCAAGGAAAGGCTAAACAAGCCCTGCCTGCAACACCACGCTATCTCCTGGAAAGCTCTTCTTGACATCTTCTTCCCATCTGCTGGAGCTTCCTCTCTACTCCGTGGTGCCTGGGCTGCCTCTGTGTGGCCACTCCTCAGCACTGGTTGCAGCAACGAGGCAAGAACTTCCCATGAACAGAAAAGCGTTTTGTTGTGCTGGTGCCGAATGTGTCACCTGCAAGCAATACCAGGTTTCTTCAGAGAAATCATTCAGAATTGTCTAAAATATAATTAGATGACACTGAAAAAATGTCTTCTTTCTAATGAAGTCATTAGGAGTTACAGAGCTATAGTAAATAAATATATAAGTAAAATCCCTGACAGGACTTGGTATAATTTATTTATTTCTCTTTTAAAACTCAGCTGTTAACATACCACTTATTCTTTTAATAGCTTCCACACTGGCATACTATATACCAGTCTTTGGCTCCCTGCCACTTTTTGCATGTTTATTCTTCCAAAATAGAGGGGGGAAAAAATTAATGATGGAAAACCTGAAATGTCCTCAATAGCAACCCAACAGCAATAAAAACATGAATCTGATCCTGAGGACTAGTAATGTACTTCTCCTCCATGGTAATGACATAGTGCACTTCATCTGAAACAATTAGTCAAGATTCTAGATGTCTGTAGGAGGATTTTCAGCGCATGACCTTGTGCAAGCTTGCGCTATTCTGCATGAACCATTCATGAATTTCCTTGAAACTGCTAATAGGAGTTGGGGGAACAACAGACACCAGCACTTCAAGCCTTGTTTAGCCTGAAGAGTCACAAAGGACTTATTGTACTTTGTGTCTAATAGGCTTTGCTCTGAAAATCTTTAGCCATTAGTGTGCCAAATATCCTTCTCCTTCTGCAGTATGTTATGTTCAGCAATTGCATTAGCTAATAAACTCCATGTTCCCTTGAAATCCCGTCTGTCCAGACACAAATCTGTGATTATTTGGACTATAATATTTTCCTCAGGACCGGCAGTTCTACATTTAAAAAAGACCTCTGAAAACCAGCTGCTCTGGAGCCTTATAAACCCCTTTTCTCTATTGACCAAATCAGCATGATCTATGGATACTTCTTTTTTTTTGTTCATTAAATTCAGGGACTGACAACTCACAGAAGATGTCTACTGTTCTTTGATCACTCTCATACAGCCTGAATAGCCTGGTTTGCTTCTTTTGACAAGAGAATGCACAGAAAGGAATACAGGACTTCAAAATATAGGAGGCAAGGGTGCACATATCAAAACTGAGAGACTGACAGCATGAGCCTCATTTGCAGAACTGAAAATGCTGAGGACAGTAGCAGAGACAGAGAGCTCTCTTTCAGTGTTTGCAGCACTTTATAGCCTGTGGTATATGTCTGTCTTGTGGTTTTGTCTCCCTTGAGTTTATTCAGGTGGAGGTATAAAACTGATGAGTGCTGGAGAAGGTCAATGTTACATATTCATTTTGTTTTAAATAATTGATGATGTTTCCTGTTTCTGCGTACATTAATTGCTCTCAGGTGTTGGAGAATTGCTTAGTGAGTTGCCTTTTAATTTGTTTCTTTAGAAAAGCAACATGCTGCTTTTCAGGGTACTGTAAGTAACATATTCCAGGTAGTACTTTCAAACTGCAGGTTAATAAGGGTGCACTGAATGCATGTTTGGGTGCTAGTGCCTCTCTGCGTGTGTACATGCGCATGTTTGTGGAAAGAGAGAAGGACAAGGTGGAGGACTGTAGGCAGTGAAGAGACTCAAATACCTCTGTGATGATGTTTTGAAGTATAACTTGTATTTCCCGGTTTAGAGCTGCACCAAGTCTCTGATCCAGGAAAGCAAAGAGTACTTTCAGAGAGTGCTTTCATTACAGCTGGTATTATTCAACTATTCAACATCTGGAAGGACTTGGATCACAAATACATAGTTTTGATTTTTCTAAGAGGGAGGTTCAATTCCACTGTGTGATTTATCTGCTTTGTTACAAGGGCAAAAAAACCCCAAGCAACAAACCAACAAATAAACCCACAAAAACTCATCAAAAATTCAAGCAAAACTGTTTTAGGGGTATCATATCCACAGAATCACAGTACTATTATCATTAATTTATCATTTCTTAAAGTGCTCTTTTCATATGTAAATACAGCTTCTACACTTATAATTGACATGCCAGTGAGGTTCAAAGTGTTATGGAGGTACACTTTCTGAATGGAATTATATGACACTATTTTATTACAACAACTACATCTGTGTTCTATCTTGGGGGTGAGCTTTCACTGCATCTAACCTTCCTGGTGGTTCAGAGAGGCTTGTGTTTTGTCTGAATCTGGAGTGACATAAGCCAAATTATTTATCTGGCAGTGAAAATCAAGTGAAGGTATGGGATGGCTTTGAATTCAAACCCTGTCCCACCAGGCAGTCTGGATGGGTGTTTTTTTATCTGAACTATTCAAGCACAAGGAAAGCTCTCCGATTTGAGATAATGACTACTGACTACACCTATTGAAATTTACGTTTTTGATTCCCTTTTCTATGCATGAGCATAGCGGCTCATGACCTTTGCAAATATTTCATGATTTTTGGAAGATCAAATTGCATTCTATCCTACTGTTTTCCTTTTCCTGTGCTGGCAAATAATCTACCTGCTGTTTGTCAATTTCCTTGTTATGTAGTTGTAGCATGATTAGACCGGACTTATTTTTTCAGCGTTTCTGATGGGATAAATATATTTCATGGCTTTAGGTTGTCTGTCATTTTTTGTTGCTCTATCTATATGTTTTTCAGGAGTCTTTAGAGCTTTCAATTCCCTAAACCCATGGTCTCCCTACCTGGGGCTTAGGAAAGGACACTGATTTGGCCCAAGAAAAAAAGCATACCGAAACATCTGAAAAGCCAGAAACCACCTATCTGTTCGTGATAATAAATCAGTCCTAGTGACCCACAACATCCTGGTTTATAACCCAATAGTAGCTGCTGTGTATTTGATTATGGACAATTCCCTCAGGTGGGTAGCAGATTGGAGTATGAATCTCAGACTCCCTCATCGCTAAAAAATTGTTGTTGTCCAGAAAATGCCTGATGTAACAGGACACATTGCCCATGCCCACTACAGAAGTGTAGAACAGAATCTCTAATCGCTTGCTGAATGACAGGGCTCGGGAGGGGCACAGGCTGGAACATAATAGCTTTCCTGGGCTAAAGAAAAAGTGAAAAAGAGGGAAACTCACAGGACACGCCCACTGCAGTGCTTGCTATTGCATCATGCATGATGTGCACTAATCATAGTCTCACTGCATTCCCTTACCTTACCCCATGCCCAGAAGACCTTGCCACATGAGCTTACAATAACCAGCACACCTGCTCTGTTGGTTGCAACCTCTTGTTGCAAGGACTCATGTGATACACAGTTCAAGTTTGGTCTTGCAATCTGATAACCACTGGTTACAGTCGAAAGGGAACAGGGTCTACAGTGTGGGTATGTCTGTCCTAAATGCCATGACCCTAAGCTTAAAATCAGTCACAAACACAAAAGGTATTTCTGAACAAAACTGGATTGCTGTGCAGAACAGGCAATTTGAGAATATATATAGAATGTATAAGTATTTCAAAAAAGGACCTATATATTAAAGTAGACAGCTAGTGAAGTCTTAATTCTCTCTTTTCAAAATAAAAGCTACTTTTAAGTCAAGGAATCGAGATAGTTGTCTAATTTCCTTGATGTGACAGAGACAGGTATATATGGTCCAGGTACTAAAATATGCCATCACAAAGCAATCACAAGCTTTCCACAGCGTGTCATTTAACCTTGTACCTCCTAGCCTAGGTATTTTGGCTTTGTATCTCCTGGGCAGAACAACCCTTCAGTGCTGGAAAATGTACAGACTTGGTGCTTCTCACCTGTCACCTCTGCCCGAGGTGAAGCCCCAAGGATGAAGTGAGTAGTGATACCACTTTCCCGCTCCTGTGAGGAGGGTTCTGGCCAGCCCACCTTCTCTCATGTGGTGTGCACATCTCTTCTCCCTGAAAAGGCAATTTTGCTTTCTACAATTCTAGGAGAGAATGCTAGCTTGATCTGTGCTATCTATTTTTGTATCTGTATCATTGACTGGGTCTGAATATCCACTCAAACACAGAGCACAAGTCAATAAGCCCAGCTGTTTGGTATTATTTGCATTATATTGGCGTCTCTGCTGACCTAAAGAGCAAAAGAAAATAACAGGGCATATTTGAGGCTTAATAAAACATTGCAGTAGGGAGTCTTTTCTGAGCCATTACAAGCATTTGCTGGAAATACATTTGCTGATTTAACAAACTGGTTAGGACAAATGTTTAACATGCTGTTGTAATGATATTCAGATGCTTTTCTTAGTATTTGTTGATCTGCAAAAATGTCTCCTTGCCCAATTGCACTGGAGAGTGGGATTAAATAAATAAATAAATGCAATGTGATGCGTTTGCACAAAAACGTAGCAGTGACTGCCCCTGACAGATGGAAAAAAAGTCAATATGATGTCTGAGGCAGCCCAGGCTCTGCACTGCAGAATAAATTACATGATTCGCTGAATGCCTGGGCTTCACACAGACATACACAAAATTGGAAAGATAAAAGCTTGCATTGGCTTCAGATGATATTTACTGCCTGATGGATTTACTAGAAACCCCAGTACAGTCATACTGTATTGAATTATTGGCCTCTATTTAGCTGTGTGTCCGTTGAAGCTTGAGTGTCCATTTAAGCGTAAGTGAGCTGGAGCCCTGCCAAGGCTGTTTGAAGCTTTGTGCACAGAGGAAGATGCGGGGTAATGGCTACTAGCTGGAATAACAGGGAACTTAAGGATGCTGGGAGTAGACAACAACGCATAAGGTGCATTCTTATCAATATTAATGTCAACATAAATATTAACACAGGCTCCCTGGCACATCATTTTTGAATGATTCTTGTTTTCATTCTGTTTTAACACAAAAGGCTGGAGATTATTATGATTCCTATCCCTCTCTTTCTCTCTCTCTCACAGAAGGGGGAGTTTGAGAAAGACCATTAGCTTTACAGCTATCCATTCCCTTAGCAGCAGGATTTCTACAAGGCAAAGGAGGCAAATGAATGCTAGCTTTAAGAAGTATACTGCTACAATTAAAATACCTGATTAGAATAGCAATATACTGTACAGAGCTATTGTTACAGAATCACTATTATACTGTACCAAGGCATTTCAGTTAGGAAGTAGCAGGTCACTTACAGTGAGCCCCACAAGATAGTCAGAGCGTTGCTGTAGCTACAGCACAGGGAAGGCAGGCTGAGTGCTCAGCTGCTTAACACACTGTCTTGTGTTTCAAGAAGCCTGGGGCTCTGTTTTTGGCCTGGCCCTCACACATGATGAGTTTAGCTTGTGTAATGGTTCAGCACGCCGAGGGTGGGAGACTGCCTCTGAGAAATGGCTGTCAATTGCAATGCTGCTGGCAGAGGGTTTATCCAGTTAACTATACTTCAAAAAAAGAAAGTAACCCTCACACTGCATTGTGCTGATCAGCTGGATTGGCAACAAAAATGAGCAGGGTTTTGCTCCAGGTGAATTAGCTGCAGTGGCAGTGTGAAGGAAAGAAACGATGAGAAATGATGTGCCTGTGGGAGTAAGGAGGCACATAGACCAGAGAAGGACAAGACATTATTTTGAGACATGAATAAAATGCATCACAAATCTTCTATCATCTTACAGATAAAATGTTCATGTCAGGGACTCTGACTCACAGTTTCTGGCAAGTTGTAATGGGGATATTTACAAGGTTATTGCTCTCAGCTGTCCCTTTGTGCTGCTGCCAAAGGTTACTGGCCTGCAGTGCCCATGGCAGATGTGAATATGTACTGGTTCCTCAGCTGTCCCAATTCAAAGCTCACATAGTAGCACAAGCCATAGCAGCAGAAAATGCCTCAGCTGAATTCTGTAGAGACAGTCAGAGCTCACAGTTTTGTCCATTTGCTTCTGACTCATGCCTGCTGTTAAGTAACTATTTGCTCTGAATTTTCAGGAGTAATGGTAATAGAATTGTTGTTTTCTTCTCACTTCCTCCTTCCTCTGAAATCGTTCCTTGCTAAAAATGAAACTGAACTACCACCTCTCTCTGACAGCACAGGGAGTGCTCTCTCCAGGCTCCGGTGTGTTCACGTCATGTGTGCAATGCCAAATCAAAGGTCTCTAGAGCTCAGGCAAGGAGAAAAATATCCTCTGTTTCAAAAAGGCTTTGGACACATGTATATTTTGTAGGGTGAAGGGACACTTTGTAACTTTCTACTGTAGCTGCCTCTCCAACAATGCTCCTTATTGCCAAAGAACTTTCATCTGGGAGTGGAACCTCAATTTCTTACGTTTTGTCAGCTTTGGATTGAAAAGTTTTGATTTAAATGATGCTACTTGACCTGTTCAGTGTTAATTACCATGGCAGATGAGATCTAAAAAGCCCTCTGACTTCAGGTGCTGTGAAGTGAAGATTCTTCCATGCTTATGCACCGTAGCTTGATGTTCACTTTGAGGTTTTCAACTGGCTGATAAGAAATGCCATCACTTCATGTCTTCTTTCACACCAAGACCCATTAACAGATTCCGAAGAGGATCAAGACAGAATAATAACTATTGAATTTCACGTCAAAAAATAAATTTTCCACATTCTTAGACTCATAGCAGGACTCACAAGAATGCCCTGTTTAGTTAATTTCCAATAGGAATGGAGCTACGTAATGTCTGGTAGTATAATAAAATAATAAAGAATTCTCTAAGTTATATATTAGGATGCTGAAGAACCACATCTGATTCTCATTTATGCCACTATCTTCTTATAATTTTTCTGCAAAATTAACGAGCCACAGAAAGGTGGAAGTTTAACGAGCATCCTGTATAAGCTTTTCTTGCTTGACCAGTGCCAAATCCATCTCTTCTTGATGATATACAAGAAGGGAAATTTCATCTCCTGCATCTCAGTCCAAATGTCTATGACTTCTCTAATGCTTCAAGGTCAAATGTCAGTTTCTTGCCTTCTGTAGTGCCTGACTGTAGATGTTCCCAGATTTAACACATGCAATCTATTCTAATTATCTTTTTAAAAAATTCAAAATATACTTCATTCATGAGGGAAAAAAAATCAAAAGAAAGTCCCAAGCAAATGTTAAACAGCATATTAACAAAGCAAGGCTACTTGCTTTGAAAGGAATAGTTATCTGGGTTCCAAGATTAGTTACATGTGCTCTGGTTAATAAAATGAAAACCTTGCATATTTGAAAGTCCTTTTTCTCATCCCGATAGTTCCATTCAGTGTCATGGAATATTGTCTAAAATCCCTTGGAAGGCAGTTAGTGTCTTTTCAGAAAACACTGTGTTTGCACAGTTTAATATTCCTTTATTCCCTATCCTGTAACAAATAAACTCTGTGATAAAATCATTCCATATTTCCAAATCCATTTATCCCTTCTCAATAATAAACATTAATAAGCAACTGGAAATTAATTTAACAGTTTAGTCTGAAACACTTAATTTATCTCAGATATAGTGTTTTTCCATTCTGTGGGATATAGCTGAGTCACTTTTTGGAAGGAAAAGAAAAACATCTCATTGTGTTAAATAAATTCTACTAAACTTCTCTCTGAGAAATTAGCACCCCACATGTCTCAGAAAAGAAATAATATGTGGATTTTTTAATAAGAACAGTATGTTTTGCCACTGCTGTGAACAGTGACCAAGGACCGTAAGACCTTATAAAAACCCCAGTTCATTTCACAGTCAGTAGGCTTTTATGGATTACCTGGAAATTATTCAGCATTGGGTAGACCTTATTCCATGACTGAACAGGATTTTAAGGTAAGCACTATGCACACATGAACTTTTTAAATGAGTGCAAGGACTTCCTTTCACTCATTCACAAAAAATTTGTTGATCCTAAGTGCTATGGGGCAGAGAGTTACCAAGTTTGAATGCAAGGGCCAAGATCAAGATTTCCGTCTTTGTATCATTCGCACACATGCTTATAGTTTGACAAATATGTCTTCAGGAAAAAATTTTCACAAGGTCATATTGTCAGGCCTATTGCAGTTATTTGGTCTTCTCTGTGGCATAATCTGTCTTCTAAAGTCATCTTAATTTTCACGTTTCCGGATATTTCATGGACTTAGTACATTAAAAATGTCCTTGTTCTCTGCTTCATTTGCTGTGACACTTTATAGCTTCTGTGGCTTTGGTTTTGTACTAAAAGTTTTAATTTTGCTGTGGGATATTGGGAGATATTTTATGGAGCATGTGAGGAATGTGAGGCAGCGGCTTTGTGGACCCTTTTGACTGGTCACACAACTATCTGCCTTTGCAAGGGGTCAGACACAGCAGCTCAAGCAGCCACTGCCAGTCTCACACCCTAGTGTTCATTCCCAGGAGTTCTTCCCAGTATGGTTTCTTCCTGGATCCCATCATCTTCCCTGCCAGCAGCCCACTTTTCTGCCTGTAACTTGTCAATCATACCTGCTCATACACCTGTCCTCCCCTTCCAGTGGCCAACAAAAAACAAGGTTTATCAGGAGTGTAAGTTTCCAGTAGATTTCCCAAGTGACGTTGCTATCTAAAGATCACTCCCCAAATGATATGCCTGATGATAGAAAGAAGGAAACATTGCAAGTTAATAAATCCCTAAAGTATGCTTAGGGAAAAAAACAAGCTATTAAACTGAGCTGGTTTCCCAAGTGGATTAGAGATAGGATAATCATGAAAGTTTTCTATGATTTGGAAGTTGAATAACATATTCCTGAAGAACTCCCCTGTTATATATGATTATGACCTTCCTATCGACAAATACACAAAATTTTTATAAAGCTCCTCAGGTTTCAGAATATGTGGATTATTTAAGCAAAATACGGACTTTAGAGCAGAATACCCAGATACAAACATGAGGTACAAATATTGTTTACTGCCTCATAGTGCTAACTGAGTGTACCCTGTATTGCATGTTCAGCATAACCAAACTGTGGAGTAAATGTTGTGCATTCTGAAGAAGTAAGAAGAAATTACTCATTCCCAACTGGCAAAAAGTGATAGTGGAACCTAAGTTTCTTATTAATAAGCTGGTAGAAATGATAAGTATATGATGGCAATGTGCAGAGCAGATGGCACAAGTACTGAAATGATTCACTGATGAAGAAAACTGTAAAGAGCTTCTCAATACCATATAAAAAGTGGACAGCCAGTAATGAATAAAATGCAACACAACCATGTATGGTGAAAAGAGCATTTTAAATTGCTCTTGGCTTTTGTGTTGTTTAGTGCTTATGAAAATACAATGTGGGCTTCACTGTGAGGAAACTCAGTGAAGTCTCTCATTCAAAGTATACACTTGCAGTCATAACAGTAAACAAAACCTCTGTCTAGACTAAATTTGCTGCTGTGGCTGCTGTCCTTCAGAGGCTGTCCAAGATCAATGAACTGTGCAACCATGGAAATGGCTAACCAAGCTGATTATATCTTCTCCAGAAGGGCCTAAAATAATGCTGTGGTGTGTATGGAGTGCCCTTCCTGTGGCCAGATGTTACAAACCATGTCAAGCTGTATTGCAATCAAGTTGCTAGTGCTGGTATTGGTGGGCTATTGTTGATTATTTTAGCTTGTGTAAACTAAATGTGGGGAACAGATTTTCCTAAGCTAATTGCAGGGGTTTTTTACCAAGTGTCTGGCACAGGAGAGTTGCCCTTTAAGAGGCCAGGGGGTCATAAAGGATTAGCATCTGGTCAATCTCTGTAGCTGTGTCCTAAAACATTCATGAGCAGGACTGAAAGTTCATTTTCCACTCCAATAGTCAAAGAAAAGATGACTGAAAGAAACAGCTTGATCAGAAAAGGGATTTTGCTTTTTAAGCTCATTGGGTGGGTAGGCAGGTCTGGGAAGAGTATTGGTGCCACAGAGTGCATAGGCAAGGTTCCCTACACTCACCTTTGCTTAGACAGTGGTTTAGGCCTATTAGGAGGAAGAAAAATCCAGTTTGAGTTTTATTTCACAAGTACAGCCTGTAGCAAGTATCTCAAAATGGAATTGGGGTAAGAAAAAGCTGAAAAGACTGACATTGCCCCTACAAATGCAAGTGCTGGGTAGCTAGTAGTAGTCTCAGCAGCCACAGGAAGTGTAGCTGATGCCAGAGCACATCACAGCCAGTTTTTACTACACCTCCTAAGGCACCTCTGTGACCAGAGGACCAAGATCCTGCCAAAGGTTCTGTGATACTTTATTCTCCAGCATGCTAATTCCATTTCTAGCAAAAGTTGCAGCAATGAAATTAAAATGGTGAAAATGTTTGTTTGTTTGCTTTTTCTTTCAGCTTTTCAAAATAGCCAAGCCAGCTTCAATTAAACTCCCAAAAAAGGTTTATCCCTTCATAACCCTTCTGGATGCAGACTGTATGTAGCTTGTGCTGTCTGTGTTTTACATTTTCTCTTGAAATAATTTTAATCATGTAAGCACAAAGTAGGTTTATAAATGGCAAAGAATTAATTCTTTGTGAGTTCTGCAATAGTTTTTTTCAGTAAGGCATATATATTCTATGTAGAGCAGTTTCTTTCCCAGTGTAATGGCAGTTATATTTTTAAATAATGAAATACATCACCCCCGAGAAAATTATAAATACATTAGTTCAGAGCAAAACCAAATTCTTAATACATATAAGAAAGAAATATGAACAAAAGAAATACATCATTTTATCACCAGTCTTTCCAACTGAACTCTTTCCAAAGTAAATCAAAAATCTTATTGAAATTGTTTCTAGTTATCATGATCTCACTGGGAAACGAAAGGATTTTCTTCAATAGCATGTTATAACTCAGTCATTATACCACAGTGAGGTAATTTGCTAAAACAGCTGCCTCTCATGAGCAAACCTTTCCATCTGGCACAAGCCAAATAGACACAAACAAACTCATGTCAGTTTTCCTTACCAAAATATAAAATCAAAATAAGCTCCTTCTGCTCTGACGGGACCAGCCTTTGAACTGCAGGAGCCAAGATTTGTTTCTTCTTTTAATGCCCTTCTCTTACCCTCATACCCACAGACTTGGCCCTGGCTGCCAGAGTGTTGATATCATGCCACCTTTGAGATGGATTACAGCATAACTGGGAATGTGTTTGCAGAATAAACCTTCCACCAAGGAACCAGACAAAATTAACAGTTGTTGGAACTTGTTAGCTTTAGCAAGACAACACTTGTGGATAGTTTGTTTTCATAGTAGTGTTTTTTCCTTTCTTTAAAGACTTTTTTCTTTAATGTGCTAAGGAAATTTCTCCTTTTTCATAGTAAAACTAGGTATTGATACATGCAAAAAACCTTAGCTATACAGATGACAAAATAAAAAACTGATTAGTTTTCATGCTGTATAGAGACCTGTATAGAGTTAAAATCTCTAAAATTAATACTGAATGTAACCTGACTTTGTGTCAAGAACCTTTCTCTAAACTATTAAAAAAATTAGTGGTTTTCCATTCTGTTTAGACTAAGATAGAATAATCAAATTTTCTTTTTCAGATAGAATAACCAAATTTTCTTTTTTCTTCTGTAAGTCTTAACAGTATGTGCACAATAAATGGACATATGTGTTTCATATAGCATTTTTATTTGTCATTAGGAAAGTCTTTGAGATATATTGTCGAGACAGAATTCATATTCAAAATAATGTTTCAATTTGTTAGCTTTTCTTCTTAATGGAAAACATTGTAAGCAAAGTTTAAAAACATATTTATTAAAATTAGTGGTGGGATGAATTCCTCTGTGTAAATATTTTTTCAGCCAAAGGCCTGATGTATTTTTTGTGAAGTCAGTGGAACATCTCCCACTGGCTTCAACAGAAGTTACATCAAGCACCAAATAGGGAAAACTTGGATCCATGTATAGGTCTGGATCCAAGAATTACACTTGGGTCCCATTTCTGTAATAACTGATGCCAAAATGTTAATTCCAAAAAACCTTTAACTATCAGGAAGTTGAATTCTGGATTCAGATGCATGTCTGCAAAATTTTAATTCTCTAAGAAGGAGATCTGCACCTATAGAAGTGGTTTTGCCAGTACACAGCATTATCAATGTGCTTCAGATGTTTCCCTCAATAGCAGCCTTGTGAATATAACATCCCTCAACACTACCGTGATGAAAACACAGGGCCAATAAAACACAAAAAAATCACAGAGGTACTTTGTAGAAGATCTGCCCTGCAATAACATGCTGTGCACCTCATTCTGTAGACTCCCTACAGAGTCTGAAGGATTTGGCCACAGTCTCTGAGCTCCTCCTTGCAGAGTACTTGGAATCTCAGAAATTTAATAAGTGACCATTAATAAAATCACAGCTCTGTCTAGAATTGTACAAATCCTCATAGTATAAAATCATATCAACACTTTGGGAGAAAGGATATTACAAACTTGTAATATCAACATATTTAATGTTCTCCTTGGCTGCTGGATGTAATGTAAATTTAAAGTACACTAGGGCAAGTAGTACTCTTCACTGTCCAAAAGTATTGGTTGTCTCTTGTGTCTCTTTCACCCATATGCTATGTATTACTAGAAATGGGAATATATGATTGAAAGTAAATTTCTCTGTCAGTGGTTTTAGCCTTGTGCTAGCTGTAGCTAATGAGAAAGTTTCTTTTCTTTCCTTCAAAAGGAAAACCACCATCAAATACAGGAAACAGCAATAAGATCTAATAGTTATACAAAAGAAAGGTAAGAAAGGAGCTTCTACCAATCAGTCTACTGCTGAGAGGGTTATGAAACATGTTTTGCAAAAAATAAACCCTTTTCTCTAAACACAAACACACCTAGAAAGTACTATAAAACAAATGCTGTGTTTACTGACATTTTATGTTCCGAGATCTAACTAGGCATCTGTTCATGGAGTTGCTTTCGTTTAATCTACTTAGGTCCCAGCTCCAGCTGTTAAATATTCATTTAGCTGGATATTATTGTTATACCAAGTGTATTGCTCTTTAGTAAACCACATTGAGAAAAGGTAAATTCAATTCACATAGTTTAAAAAGAGCTTTTTTGTAAACAACAGGCATGTGGGAATGAGACAGATTAGTAGTCGGACAAAATTACCTAGAACATAACCATTTTCTGAATATTAAAGTGATTATTTTAACTAATAAAATTATTCATTAGAAATTAGTAATAAAATTAGTGTTATACAAAGGACAAATACTGGCATTAGTGTATATTCTCTGCTAATATTTAATGTTCTGATTTATATTAGCAGTGATAAATAGCAATAGCCACACTGCATGTTAATTTTGCTTTAAACTTTTCAAATACAACTGTGATCAAGCTTAATGGAACAAGTTTGCAACAGGTTTCTTAAGTATTTCAACAGTAGTAATAATACAGCTACTGCAAGTGTGCCTGTATGTCATTTTATGCATATGGATTTGATTTCATATTTGTTCCAGTAGATAGCCTTAAGTATCTAGATTTTTGGGCAAAGAACGTTATCATTTACCTCAGATGCTTAAGCAAGAGAGAAAATACTCTGCCAGTCCAAATATTTTTCAAAAAATTTCCTGCTTTGGGAGGGAGGTGCTGATTTCATTGACTTCCCGGTAACTGTCATCCTGACCTTCTTTTCCCTAATGGTTGGAAAGACTGCTTTGATGAACCAAAATTTTGATGAAAATAATATGGTTGCAACTTAGCTCCTGGCTGACTAACGTGATGGACCTTGTTAACTTTACCAAAAACAGGTTGTTCATTATCAAAGAGAGGTATGAAAATGAGAAATGTTGTGGACATCAGCCTTGCCTCCTTCATAGCCATAAACAGGGTACTTGCAGTGTGGCTGGTTCTTCCTGACCCTTGAGAAGATGCCCATCACACCCTATGAGCAGTCACAGCCAGGAGCTGAGTGCTGAAGCCTGCCCACCTACATGCTCAGTTCCCATTAAGGTGACTGGAAAAAGATAGTCTACTCCTTTATCCAGGTCCAAGGACTTCAGGCCTCTTTTCCAGTAGAGTCTTGAGTGCTTGATTATAATTTCTGACCTTTGTTGGATTTTAACACTGGCAGCAATCAGGGCCCTTCTAGAAACACAGACAACTAGAAGGGTTTATTGATTCAGAAATAAATGCCAATTATTAATTTGCTGAGACGCATAAATTCACATAAAATTATACTACTCTTTTTCCTGATAATATTTTCACCTATGATAGAGATTTCTGTAAAGCACCTTACAGTTAATTGAAGAATATACAAGATAAATTTGTGGGGAAAAGTTCAGAATTCTCTCTTCAGTGGTCTGAAATCATAACTAGACTTCATTTCAGATTTCCCTAGACTTTGTTGCTTATATCATTGTGTTAACTGTATATAACTTTTTGTGACATTATCAGATGGACTCAGCATTCCTGCTTGAATTCAAACTTGAAAAAACTCAAGAAAGTCCAACTTTAGGAATTTTATTTTGGCCCCTTATGAATAACAGAATTTAGATCTGGCTTTAAGTTGTGACATACTTGGTAGTTAGGTATTCCTTTTAGTTCAGATCATTTCCTCTTACGGTAAGTGCACGATAAGTGCATACTTATGACTATACGTGTTTACAGGATATTCTGATCTGTAAGTGATTTTACAAAGGAGGGGACACATCACATCTACATTTTGTGTTTATACGACACTCGGAAATATTTGGCAGCTTATGTGAAGATACAATTACCCCTCAACTCAAAATGTTTTTTACACAGGGTGTCCATTCAGCTTTTGAATGCTAAGCTTGAAGAATTCATGTAGAAGAAAATGCTCTAGAAGTGTGGTTGTAATGGTGGATCTTCCTTAGTGTTGTTTAACATGGCTTAGTGAGAATGTGCACACCACAAAGTCAGGAGGTGAAATGTATTCTCCAGGAAGTCCTCATTTCAGAGTTTTTCAGTGAGCAGAGAACAAGGCCTCACAGAAACCTGTTTTTCTTGCTCCCACTAGCTCCAAGAGCACAGTGGCTGCTTGCTGCACACCTCAGTTGTAAGAAGAGTGGAAGTCAGTGCATTGAGAATACACACATCTTGGAAAAACTTATAACTTTTTTTTCCTTGTGCCCAAAGATCAACTAGGCGATTTAGAGGTCAACAGTGAATATGTAGTAATTTAAAAAATATTAACAGCACTTTCAGCTGTGACTTGAAGACTGGAAACTACTTGTCACAGGGAGCAATTTTATTGGCTGTTAAAACATTTTTAAAAGGTAGAATAATATATAAACCTTGCTCTGCTACACAGTACCCTTAATCATAGAATCACAGAATCGTTTAGGTTGGAAAAGACCTCTAAGATTAACAGGTCCAACCGTTAACCCAGCACTGCCACATTCAGCAGTAAACCCTATCTTTAAGGGCTACATCTACAGCAAATACTTCCAGGGATTGCACTGGAGAGTGTCCAAAGAAGGGTAATGAAGCTGGTGAAGGACCTAAAAAGAAAGTCTTATGAGGAGTAGCTAAGGGAACTGGGGGTGTTTAGCCAGAAGAAAACGAGGATCAGAGAAGACCTTAAGACTTACTACAACTACTTGAAGGGATATTATAGAAAGGTGGGGGGGTTGGTCTCTCCTCCGAAGTAATAAGTGATAAGAGAAGAGGAAAATGCTTCAGGATACTCTAAGGGAGAATTAGATTGGATATTAGGAAAAATTTCTTCTCTGAAGGTGTTATCAAGCACTGGAACAGGCTGCGCAAGAAAACGATTGAGTCGCCATCCTTTCAAGGTCTTTTGCAACATAAATGAATCTATGATTCTATCTTTCACAGGTCCTGCTCTGATCGAAAAGAACAAGTCCGGTGCTGTTCATTCCTTAGTTGGCTCACTCACCAGCTGTGTCTGGAAGCCATCTTCCACATGCTCCAGGAACCTCCTGGGCTGTTTCCTCTCTGCTGTATTGCATTTCCATCAGTATCTGGTAAATTGAAGAGAACGAGAGCTATCTATGGTGACACTTCTAGGAGCTGCTTATAGAATACTTCTGTCTCTTCATCCTGGTTGGGGGATCTATAACAGACTTTCATCATGATATCTGCCTTGTTAGCAGTCTTCTTTCTTTCAAACAAATGATGAAATATGAATTTCCTGAAGAGTAACTACTGAATTCTAAGAGTTCTAAAAAATTCTATGCATTCTAAATTCTATAGAAATAATTTTTAATAAAAACATGTGTTGTGCATGTCTTGGGAGAATCAGATTCTATAGGGTGGTGCCGTGTTTTGTTTCTGCCTCAGAGTTGACCAGTATTGTTATTATTTTATGATAAAACTGCACTTCCTGTTAGATCTTACTGTGTAACCTTGTCACAGAACATACAAGCCCACAAGAAACCAGGCTGTAGCCAAATCACAGACTTCTACTACTGACATCATCTAACATGCAGGAAAGGAGTTGTTGAAGTAAAAAGCTGATCTTCTGGTCTGACTTATTTTCCTTTTGCTGGACTGTTTCAACTTATTGGTTACTGAGGTATAGCATCCTGTACTTTTATTTACCTCTATATAATGTATGCCAGGATAGGGACAGTGACTGAAAACTTCAGTCCTTAGCCCTATTGCAGAAGATAGCATTCAAATGTGAAAGTTTGTACAGTTTTATCCTTCAAGTGCTAACTCTGGAAATAGCATCATCCAGTTTCTGTAAAAAACAGTGATTTTCCACACTGTCATGGGCTGCCAGCAAGTGTGATGGGTAGGATGATTGTCTCAGTGTGTCTGCTGGGACTTCACAGTTGCCCATGACATGTTGCCCTTCCCCATTAATTAATTTGATACAAGATAACAGCCTGGAGTTTTAGGCTGCCAGTGAATCTAGAAACAGTGGTCTTCCCTTGCCCGATGATGTCTTTTGAACTGTTCTTGAGCAGAGAGGATATGGTGGAAAGACAAAAATAACCCTATGGCAAGTAAATCTCCACAGTGCTCTGCACTGATGCAGCAGCCACAAACTTAGAGCTTTCACACTTCTGAAGGCTGAAATGTTTCGACCTGCTGTTAGGCTGGTTGAAGGCTTCTTCAAACAATTTCCAGTTTATAGGTATTGTGTTGCAAAAGCATGGATGCTATCAGTGATAGAGGCACCCATTTGAATAGAAGCACCCTACATCAAGCATATTTGGAAAATAACATGCCCACCTGAAAGCTTGCCTCTGGAAGAAAATGGATTGTACAATAGCTTATCAGTCAGAGAAGTGAACAGAAGAAAAAAGGGGAAACAAAAATAACAAAACCCACCCCAGTGTCGAACTTTAGAAACATGGCAGTAACAAAGACTTCCTGTTCCACACAGAATTAGTGCTGGCAGAGGCAGCTCACAGGGATGTGGGTGTACTCAGCTATGCAGAGCTGATTATAGAAGATGAAAGAGACTGGCAATTTATTTCATCTCACACTGAAACACTGCTGACAACTGAAAGTGAGGACAGAAGGATTCATTTGTTCAACTTCTGTTTTAGAAAGCAGGCTTCAAATGATACCACAGAGAAAGTTGAGGGAAATGCTGTGGTGTAATAAAGTGTCTATTTTTTATTTTGCCGACTAGAAGATTTATGTTTTCAGCTGTTGCATTTTTTTTTTTTTGTGCGGGGGAGAGTTGATGTTTGAGAAGCTTGAAACACCACATTCCTGGTGAAAAATGTAGGTGGTATTGGCCCAACTTAATACATGTAATAATATGTTACAGGACATGCTAGGATGCGAATTGGAAAGCAATATATAGATATGTACACATCTCTATGTAAAACAAAATTAGAGATATATGACACCTTTATTTCTATTCTATACTGCTGTGCCCTCAGGAGTTTTATAATCCCTTCCAATGCTGAGATGTTTCATTGGAGATATTTAATTGAAGCATTAGCATTTACTCAACAATCATAATAGTGAATAATTCCTGGCAAATTAGACAGCATCTATTTTACACTTATTGCATTTTTCATGGACTAGAGTTTCAGAGATAGATGGTAGGAACCCTTAAGTAGGGGACAGGTGTACTAGCTAAGGAAAGGATAGGGTACAAAGATACAAACTCAAGATGCAAGTCAGACCCAGCCAACACCCTATTTCTGTGCCTTTGGCAGGCAGAACAAGAGACAGTAGCCTTAAACCAATGGTGGAAAAAAATCACATTTCAAAGGATAAATAAGGACAGTGAAGCATGTGAAAAGAGAGCTTGTGAGCTCCCCCCACACACACACTCGAAGTATTTAAGAACAGGTCAGATTCACATCCGTCAAGGCTGATGATAGTGTAACTGATCCCACCTTTAGGTAGGAAGAAAACTAAATGATATCTCAAGTCTCAAATAGTTTTCTGTCTATTAGTTAGTTATTTTCAAGGACTTCTTTGTTTTTAAATTGTGGTTAACCAACCGTGTTATTTCCCTTCAGTGTTAAAACATGGTTTACAAGTAAAAAGAGCCCTAATATGTAAGAGTCAGAAGAAAGGTCTGCTGAAACAGTTGTTACACTGAAATATAGTTAAAATCTAACCATATATTCTCAATGTATCCTAAAGAACAATGTGTATTTGCAGTGATGATAATAACTTTTGGAACATCCTCCAGAAAAGCAAAAGATACAGTAAATGAGTCACAAAGTGTCCAGAAACAGAAAGGTTAGAGCTTTCAGGGATGTTATATCCTACATCACAGTGCCGTGACCTATAGAAATAAGAAATATGGTGCTAGTATTTAGAATGACAGGTTGCCAGGTAAACAGCTATTACTCAATCAGTACTTTAACATACGAAAATCAGTTCAATGTAATCATCCAAATACTCTCAGTTGTTGCTTTGTGAACCTTCTGTTCAGTACGCATTGGTATATCAGAAAAAACACAGATGGATAACTGATTAGGAAACTGGTCACTCACAAATGAAAAACAGCTCTGCTTTGCAAAGCAGGGAACATCAGACAAAACATCAGTTTGGCGTAAGCAGGTGATTTACCTGCATAAAGTAAGAAGCTTATGTGAATTACAATGCTTCCCGTTTTCTGTTGTCATGCCATGTCCTTCCAAACTTGAGTACCTGGTCCTGTTGCAACTTTCCTCTGAAAACAATGCCTAAGACAAGATAGTTCCTTTTGCCTTTTCTCTGCCTTCTTAATATAGAGGGCTGAACTCAGTAATGACAAAATGTGAAGGAGAGGAGAACCACACAACTATTAACAACTCTGTGGTTTTGTGAGCACTCACATAGGGTTTTGTGGCAGCCTTCAGTAAAACCACGTCTAATTCATCCCCCAGGTCACTCAAACGTGCTACAGTGTAGCCAGTTTTACTCCCGTTATATTAATTATAATTCTTACAAGCCGAACAGCCTTTGCTAGTCCTGTGTTGTGGAGCACAAACACTGGGACAGAAGGTTACCTGCTGTGATGCTGTGTGGCCGTGCGGCTGGGCTGCATGTGAGGAAGACATGATCCTTTTTGTATCAGCTGAGCATATGGTACATACATTTAAATCCCTGTTTCAGCCCAAGTAAGCAGTAACTACCTCCATGTCTTCATACCTATAGATGGAGGAATTTATATCACGTATTCTTCTGGCTATTTCTAAAGTATTCTTTTCTAAATCAATATTTTAGAAAACCACTTGAAGAAGGAGATTCAGCATGTGAATAGTAATACAGACCATGAACCTGGATGGCAGTAAATCATAACTGCAGACAGCATCCATTCAATCAACATATTTTCTTTGGAGATGGTCTGTTTGATTCACACTTTGTAGAAGATGACTGTTTGCTACTGCTTGCCTTTTTAGCAATATATTATAAAGTATATATTACTTTAGAACAGTTACTAGATGGTAAAGTGTTGTTTCCAGCTAGGAGAACAACCATTTTTAATTAACACTGTTTCATGAAGAAATGTGCTCATGATAGTTTACTTCAGAGTATGAATAAAGATTTTATCAAGAAAACAATATATCAGTAATGACTGCGTTTGAAGAATTACACTGGATTCTAACAAAATTATTTTTCCAATATAATTTTGGAAAAAAAATTGTTATAAATTCAAAATGAAACTGTACTTCATATATTTACTAACTGTCTTAATTCAACAAGTATAAAGATAAAATTTTCTTTTGTGAAAACACTAAAATTGTGCTCAAACTATAGTGTAAGTAGTATCAACTAAGGTGCATCAGACAAGTAGTTGTGTTTCAAAACAATGGTATCACTGACATGGTGTGATGCTCTCTCTGACAGGGGACAGTGTCCTTCATCAGAAGAACATGAAACTAAATTGTCATAAAGCCATTTCTCTTTTGAAGGTGATCATACCTCCTTCAGTTAGGGCCATGCTTGCAGGATTGTACACGGAGTTTCTATTTTGAGGGTAAGCAAATGAACACAATAGCCCTGCTAGCCTTTTACCTACAGTGAGTCTGGGGAAAGTTCTTGAGTCTTTAATCTCTACTTGCACCAACTAAATCTCACGTATGTGAAGCATGTCAGGGAAGAAGTACAGAGTTGGTGTTCTTGCCCTCACTCCTATTGCCAATTCTTACTAACATGTTTGGAATTTGTTGATCCATATAGTATGGAAGAGAACAGTAGACATCAAAATTCAGTATTTGTATCAATACATAACATACAGAATGAAGGATCATGCATACTTTTGTCTGTGAACTATGTATTGTGGATAAACTATGGGAAAAATTCCTACAGTCACAATTGATTTCATCACTATTAAGTCAGTGTTATCAAAGAAAGAAGAAAACAATAAAGATTGTGAGTTGCAGAAAAGAGCTACTGGAGAGGTGACTTCCCAGGATCTTGTTTGGAAGGGAGCAGGCACCTATGCTGCTTTTGAAAAGGCTTGGATATGTAGGTAAGGGAAGAGAATTCAAAATGATACATAGCACAGAGATGGCAAAGAGTGAAATAGCAACTCCATTACCACTGAATCTTTTCTAAATCTCAACATCCGAGTCTGCTTCTGAAAGATGACAGACTGATAAGTCTGAATGTGTTCTCTGTTGGAGATTCATTTAGAAATCAAACTCCTTGTAATGTGGTTAGAAAATACACTAGCCTCTCAAAAGTCACAAAATATTAAAAGGAGAAATGAGCGCTGTTTTCACTTTTTTCCTTGCAGCGTTAACCTTGAGAGGAAAAGGTACATTGAACAAATCATGGAAGGTTATTCATATGTTAGGAATATTTCTCAGTATAAGAGTAAATGTGTTAATGCTGTCACCAGACTTAATTGTTGATCAATCTAATGTCTCTATTTTTAACCTAATATGATGTCTTTTCCTTCAACATCTATAACCCTTTAAATTATATACTGATGTAATGATTATAAACTATAAACATAGAACCATAATATGAGGATAATGTACTATACATTTTGTCTACCTATTGAAGAAGTTAATTTCTTCCCTTCTGAAGGAGTGTTCTGTAAAAAGATATTGTTCAGGCCGCTATCTGTCTTATTACATCCATGCTGAGGCCTTCAAAACCTTGGACTGAAAATGTACTGATACTCAGGCCTTCAAAAAACAGTGACAAAGTAAAAAAAAATAGTCATCCAAAATTTTATGGTTCAGTGTGTTATCATAAAACAACTAGAAAAAATATACTGACTCAATTCTAGAAAAATATCTGATCTGAGTTAAGCTGATGGTGGTTTGGATGTTTCAGAAATGTCTGAATAGTGTTTAACAATCTTTTACCTTTCCAGTGTGTTTTAACCCAGTTGCAAGAATGAACATTGTTATAGAGAAAAGCAAAGCAGACGTGGTTATTCTTTTCATAATGTTGACATTATTATTCTGTTTTTGAGCTCTAGCAATCACCAGAAAGCAATACAGGGAGTCTTCCTGAGGCATGAGGCTAGTTAGAAATGAAATTGTTTTACTTAAGGATTGGAGGCTGTGAGATTTGTAGGAAAAAAATGGAAGTATTGGTCAGTTAACATTGAAAGCTCTGTGGCACAGAAAGGTCTGGGATATTTTAAGTAGGAAATTACTCACAAAATTTTAAAATGCAAAGGGGAACTATTCATTGTGAGATTCATCAGGCGGTTGTCCTCTCATGCTAACTGGTCTTTCAAGAAGAGTACCTCTGGCAGTAATTCCAGTACAGAAGCCAGGCATCTACCAGGGTTTAGCTCTTGATCATTCCTACAGAGAAGGAAATCATGACAGAATGAGGAATAGTGCATAAAATGTAAGATAAGGATTCAGTTTTGCAGGAAACTCTGGTGCAATTTCCAGTCCTATTATAGACTATAACCTTGAAGAAATAATTTAACTATTTTTTGCCTTGGTTTTTCCTCTGTTTTAATACCTACCTACATCTCAGAAGCATCAAAGGGTAAGTTCTGTTAGCAGCTGGAAAGGGTACATATCAGCTACTAAGCTGACAGCAGTCTTTGATAAGTAGGTAAGCCCTGAGGTGCATTGGAAAGAGCATTGCCAGCAGGTCGAGGGAGGTGCTCCTGCTTCTCTAGTCAGCCCTAGTGAAGCCACAGATGGAGTGCTGTGTCCAGTTTTGGGCTCCTCAGTTCAAGAGAGACACACAGTTCCTGCACTGGGTCCAACAGAAGTCTGAAAAGGGTGACTGGAGCCCCTCTCTTATGAGAAAATGCTGAGGAAGTTTGGCCTCTTCATCCTCGAGAGGAAATGACTGAGAGGGGACCTTATCAAAGTATCTGAAGGAAGGGTGTCAGGAGAATGGAGGCAGGCCCTCTGTGCTGCTGCTGAACAATAGGACAAGAGACAACAGGAGGCTCACCTGAACATGAGGAACAACTTTACTGTGGGGGTGAGTGAGCACTGGAAAAGCTTGCCTACAGAGATTGTAGGGCTTCCTTCCCTGGAAGGACACGTTGTCTGGACATGTTTTTGAGTAATGTGTTCCAGGGAACTTGAACAAGGCTGGACCGGGTGACCTCCTGTAGCACTCTCCAACCTTACCCATTCTTTGATTCACTGATTCCGTGATTGAGGTGATGAAAATTCCTTGAGCCAGAATAATGAAAATAGCTCTAAGTGGAAAGACAGAGAAAAGAAAACCACACAACAAACCTGGTCCTTGTTAGTATTACTGATATGTGGTTGCTGTGTCTTTGTAATACAGCTCTGAAATACCATTGCAGGATCAGAGCAATTCCAAAACATTTAGCCGTACTTGAAAATGAATGTAAAATACACAATTATTTTCTGTACATTGGCCTCCATTTCATTCCAGATTGCTCTTTTACATGGCACAATAAAAATAGGAAAAAAAATAGATTAGACTGAGAAGCTGTATAAGCCATTACATATTCTCTTTCTTTTACTAGCATTTTAAGAATTTTTTCTGTGTGGGCTGATGTAGGTGCCTGCTTATGTCTCACCCTTTTATAGTGCTTTGTCCTCATACAAATAATCATGAAAGCACATCAAATAATAACAGCAGGGGAGTTACTATGCTGCCAAATGTTCCCATCAAACGACTAGAGTGTAGTCATCATTATAATCATTTTGAGATGCTGAATGTAGTTAAACCAGCAAGCTCAGCTCCTCTGAAATCTCTGAAGCTTTTCTCCTAAGAGTAAAGGAGTTTCCAGCTATAAATAAGGATCAGTAAAATGTAAGAGAAAAAAAAAATCATCTGTGTTGCTGAATGCACATATATATATGTGTACATATATGTTCAGTTCTGCAAACACGAAATAGGTATTTTTTAAAGACTTTAATGTTTTGATTTTTTTTTTTTTTAATTATTTTTACTTCAAGGTTTTGGATATTACCAAAGGTGAAAATCTGGAATATAGCAAAAACAGGATGTCTGCTTTAGACTTTCCCCCAAATTTTAACTGCTCCTACAAATGCAGCTCTGTGTAGGAATGTTAAATTTAGTAGGGGATGTTAAGAATTCTAGGTGATATTTGTAAAGTGAACTATTTTAGCAAATTAATATCCTGTTTTATGGCTTGTTGCAACCATTTGTGAAACAGAATTATATTATTCTATCTCACAGACACTCAGTGAGACTGAAAATATAATTTTGACTCCCTTTGAAGGAGGAAAATTATCTAAATGTGCCAAGTGTTATGTGAGTGCTGTTGTTAAATTAGTGTATTTTGTCTTTAGCCTCTGATTTCTAATGCTATTTGCAGAGACAGCAGCACTTGTCAGTCTCTTACTGAAGAATCATTTCATTAATTTCTGCTTTAAGAAAACCTAATTTGTGACTCTCTTTTTCCAGTAAACTTACTTTTCCCTTTTTCTTTTTACCCTTTGGCTCTGCTCATCAGCCTTTGTTAGCTACATTCATTTTATTCTTTTTTTTTTTTTTTAAGCGCTATTTCCAAACAATCCAAGTTCTTCACCCAGAGGGTGGTTGGGCACTGGAACAGGCTCCCCAGGGAAGTGGTCACAGCACCAAGCCTGACAGAGTTCAAGAAGCATTTGGACTGTGCTTTCAGGAGCATGATGTGATTTTGGGCATGGTGATTTGCAGGGTTGGACTCAGTGATCCTTGTGGGTCCCTTCCAACTCAGCATATTCTGTTATTCTGTCACTCTTTCTCTAAACCTCTGCTGACACTTCAGGAAGTATTCTACATCCAAGGCTATTCCAGTTCCCCAGATCTTTCTTTGGCTTTCTGACAGCAGTGTTGCAGGCTTACCTCTGCCTGATTTCCACAAGTCCTCTACAATTCTTATTCCACACAGATGGGAAGAATGTGTTGGGAAGGGAAATGTCATGCAATATACCATCTACACTTCAAAAATACCTGAGGTAGAGATAGCATTTATGCTAAGGCATTCTGAAAATACCCAGAGTTCAGACACAGTAAGTCTCAAACAGTGTTATCTGTTCTCTCTTAGTACCTGCACATTAGTCTCTCTGCAGATATGGGTACAATTCCCTCTATATTTTTCATGAGTATTTCATGCATACCCTCCAAGTTCTGTCTGTTTAGAGCTTAAAACACGAATGAGAAGAAATAGATTCTAAAGAGAGCCTGTAATGTCTACAATTTGTCATAATGTGTGTGCCATATCTGTTTCCACTTTTTAGGAGGTGTTTTGGTGACCCATATACTTCACAGAATATACCACATAGTGCTTACTGTGAAATATTATGATAAGGCTTTTAGCAGCCATTGTAGAAATGGATGAATGGAGAGAAGTGTAAATGAACAGTGTAAATGTACAGTATCTCATCCTTAATTTTTATTTTATTAACAGTACATTAAACGTGTTGTAATTACAAATATATATTGTAATTCAACTAGCCTAGTGAAACCGAGTTCCTTCACAAAATGTAATCATTTATTTACTGGAGCCACAAAGGTATGTAACTTTGCTTTTCCTGGAGTGATGGCCGTAGTTCTGAAATCACAATGAAAACAAAAATAGCAAAGATGTTGCCACGTAAATTATTCTGTTCTTCATACACATTGTTTTACTACTATGCTTGTAGTGTATTGTCATGTACATCTAAAAGAGGAGAACGAGAAAACCAAGAAAAAACTTTTGATTTTGCAGTTCTGTAAATGCTTACCCAGATGAGTGACCAAGAAAGCTGACTTACAACAGGATTTTCAAAATTATGTTCTTATGTTGTCATGAGAGGCATTCATTATTTTGATTTCCCTTTTGTTCACCGAGCACGGAGAAGGTTTGCACCAGTCACCCTCAGACATCTAACATTACATACCCAAGTTAGGATCTTAATTGCCCTTAAATAGTACCTTATTTAGGAAAAAGAAAATATGTAGGCACATTCAGATGGTGATTCAGAGCTGCACAGTGCTGATTAGTCCTTTGACATGACCAGCCCTCTGCAGTTACATTACAGGCAGCCCAGAGTGACTGAAGTTCCTGGCTTTGGTGTCTCAGACAGGTATTTAAGGTTGGGTCATGCGAATTGCCTCTGTGCCTGCTCCTGCCTTCCCTGAAAGCATTAGGAATCCTTATTTTCATTTCAATACAAGTAAAAAGAGCTCTCGCCTCTATCCAACCCATAAGCAGAGTTTAAAATACACCTTGAATTTCATGACCTATTTTTTCCTGCAATTCAAATTAGCCCTGTTTTCAACTTCTGCACTTTCAGCTATTGCTACAGAAATGACAGTTTGTTTTTTGAAAACTCATTAGTAATGTTTTGAAACACCCTGTTTACAAAAGCTTTCCTCTTATCCATTAAAACAAATGAATAACTTATCAGATTTCAGAATACTTGTAAAGTGAGCTTTACAGATCCCATTAAATGTTAAAAACTGTTTGCAAGAAAAGTGTGCCTGTCTTCGAGCACTCATCTCATAGTGTGCTTTCCCCAGATCTTCAGATTTGTGCGATACATGAGCAAAATAAAAAAAAAAAAGGATTATACTAATTTGAAATAGGTCAGGCTAAAGGTGAAATCCTAAAACTGGTTATTTTAATTATCTGGTGTTCCCAACAAAGTTCAGGAAGGTTGAGAATATAATACAGGAGCAAATGCACTGAAGTACAGAAAAGATTAAGTGAGTGAACTGCACAGTTTTGACCCTTATATATAATAAAAATGTTTTCTGGTCAAAATTAAGACTGCTGTTAGATGTACATTTACAGATTGATTGCAGATATATACAGCAGAGTAATTTTTGTTCGCTCTGACTTTTCTACTGCTTGATTAAAAGACTAGACGTTTTCCCTTGAGATTCACTCTTCTGGCTAATGCGCTGTAATTGCAACAGAGTGCTTAGTACAGCAGCAACGAGCACTATTCTGTAATAAATTTAGGTCACTGCAGAGTTCATCATGTAGTCCATGGCAACAGAGGATAAAGTGATGGTTAGTTCATCTGTAGCTTTTAGCTGCAGTGTCACTGATTCCCCTGTCTCATGATATTATTAGAATTAAATGTAGGCAAATTTTCCAAGTCCCTAGCTCTCTTCCTTCCTACTGTATAGGTAATATTTCAACAAGAGAAAACATAAGTAGTACTATAACAGAAATGTGAACCAGAAAAATTCTTAACTAAGAAAAAGACAATCACATTCCACCTTGGAGCATTTCTTTCCTATATAATCTGTCAGATCAATACTTTTTAAATCCTTTTGTGTTTACAAACCCCTACACTTCTTTTTTGTTTCTCTAATGAAAAGGAGACAAAAACTGTTCAAGGTTTTCAGAACTGCTAATTGCAATCGCTAAGTATTTGGAAGTTTGGGGAGCACTTTGCTACAGGAAGTTTTTTCTGTCTACTATTGACCTGATCTTGTGCTTGAGAATATTTTATTCATTAAGCTTGTTTGCAAAGTGGCCATTCAAACTAAAGCCTAGTTACAGGCCTTCTGCAAGTTTTTTCACTTCAAAGTTTTTTAATTGTTTCCCCATCTGATATATTCCAACACCACTACCACTAAATGCCTATTTCCTGCATTAGGAGAATAAGTAGGACTGAAATGCTATATCATGGCTTGCGTAAAACTGTACATAACTAACTTTTCCGTCATCTAGTTATGTATTTTAATCTCTTATTCTTGCAGCCGATGATGTTTGCTGATTACCATATCTCTCGTGAAAGGACTGAGAGAAGAATTCAAAGTGTTGAAGAATAGACATAAAGCAGTGGATCTGAAAAAAGTCTGGGGCTGGAGGTAGGATTTAACATTAACATATATTATACTTAGAACTGAAAACAATGAACTACAGTGTATTGCAAAAGTTGGACACACTTTTTCTTAGCTTTGATGATCTTAGCCTTAAGAATCTCTAAGACTTTTTAAAAGAATTTAGTAATAGCTATATGCAATGCCATATAAACCTGTTGTAGCTGTGAATGTCAAGAACAATAGCATCTATCTTGTAAGAATATAACAAACAGAAAGATGTATGTAAATTGTCTACCAAAATAAAGGCATTGGTTTGGTTACATGCCCTGCCTTAGCTCTTTGATCTGTGACAAAAACAAAGTATTGAGTCTGCATGATTAGGGTGGAGGTTTTGAAAGGAATGTAAGGAAGCTGAAAGTTTCTCACCTGTAGCCTCTCAGTTCTTGAGCATTCATGATATCATTTGGAATTTTGCCGTAATACTTTTCCCATATAAGTTCCCAAGATGGAGCCTTTATTAATCCGTAAGTTTAAGAATCTTAGTCAAAACCTCAAAGATTAAATCCTAGTCATTACTTGTGTGATGTTATATGACCAATGGCCCACTTGACTAAGATTTTCTCTGCAGGTTTCTCTAATTATTCATCAGTTTTTAGATTATTTTGTTTCTAGCAGAACATTTCTGAAATATATGGACTGTAACATTCCTTACATATAAACTACCTTCATTGAAGTCAGTGAAGCTACAACAATTCATGTCAATTAACGACTTGATTCACTTTTCACACAGTTCTTGCTTATGGAAAAGGCTGAGGTTTTTAAGGCACTAGAAAAACCTTTTGGATAGTCTGTGAAGTGGTGTTTATATTGGTATGAGAGTGGAAAGACACACTTTTGAAAGAGAAATAATGAAATAAATTACAGTTGTCATTATACCTTATTGTTATGATTTATATAGTACAGAAAAGAGAGACAAAGGGAAATTTCAAAGGTGTTTCAACCCACTACATCATCAGAGTCTTTCACCAAATACAGCTTTAACCTAACACTGCAGCCGTATGATCCAAGTAACTCCTATTTAAACATCCTTACCCTACATGCTTCCCTTATCTTTCTACAATATTTATTGTAAGATATTTCTTTCAGGACTGTTTTTCCTTGCATTTCAGCTGCGGTTACAGTTCTGTTCTTAGATTGCTTTTCTGCATCTGTCTCTGCTGTTAATTTACTCTGGTTTTCACTCAGTTTTTTTTCACCAAGTAAGAATATTGTTACAGACCTCAAGATTTGTCTCTAGATAATTCTGTCTCAGAAGCCATGACCATTTCATTTTGTCTTTATTCTGTGTTTAAAAATCTAAACGGAACTATTTCACCTGTAGTTGTATTGCTAAATGTCCATGATTTTCTTGACTGCCTTCTGTCTGCTGATATTTGTTTCTCACATCAGGCAAGCAGCTCTAATGTCAGATGACAAGACCCTTATGATCATCTGCAGGTTGACTTAACGTCAGACTGAATTTTTAAGACATTTGCAAGATAGTAATTAATAGAGTCTACAAGTCAAGATTTTAAAATAGACATTGTTTCAGGATAGCAGTTCAATATTAATTTTTATTGATTAAAAGTTTTAGGGAAAATTTTACTTTCTGATGCAAGGCAGTTGACAACTCATAAATTTGACACAGAGTCATATATAATCAAGTCTTCACAAAGTCTTAGTGCTACAATATACAATATCGATGATAAACTTCGGAATTTAATATCCCAGTGCCTTATCCACTATCATGATAGAATGAAAAGAGATTACTTTTGGACAAACAGTACTGAGAGAAGAGTAAGTTTGTGACATTATCTTAAGTGAAAAAGTAATTGATTTTTGTCAGATGTTTTATTGTTGATGGAAGTTATGATTTTATGAACTAAGGAAGGATGACTTCACTTAAAACAGATGGCTTTGCAGAAAATCATCTGGGTATTTCATCTGGTATGTTAATGTTAGAAGTTTAACATAGTTAAACCTGTTTTGCTGGTTTAAATTTAAAACGTATTCAAACCTTTCAGATCACTGAACAAAAGGTGACTTACCGTATTCTTCTGTATCTCAGCAGAAAGTTTCTGAAGTCTTCTGGTCTTATATATCTGAGATATTTCTGGAAGCCTAAGAGGAAATTACTACCTGGAGACAGACTTGTTTTCATTTAGAAACCTTGAAGATGGACAGAATCCAGCATTCCAAACTACCTATCTAGAGGATGACAAGGTTACATAGAGGCTCTCGCCATACTGTGGAAAATGGGGAAAATATTTAATATTTGACGACCAAGAGCTTCTGATGCACCTGCAGAGATTTCAAGATATTACTCTGTGCTGGAATTAATAGAAATAACTGAGTTGAAAAGCAAGAGAGTTTTACTAAACCTACATTCTTTATAATTTCTTTTCCCTAACATAGTGTGACAATTGTTAACACAAAAATATTCATCAATATTTGCTGAACAGAAGTGCCTGTGCTACCGTATGTATTTCACACTTATTTTCATTTAGTAATTTTGATTTTCAGAGATCACAAAATCTGAATGTATGGTAAATGTTATTAAAATACTCTCATATGTATCACAGTGTTATTTTTAAAGATAAAATGCATAAATAACTGAAATTCAAAAGCAAATTTGTTATCTGTTATCATGTTATGACTATATCTGTTGCATTCTCTCACCTGGGCATATCACACCCTAAATAATAAGTACTGGCAGCTGCCCTGTAGTAAACAGTCAGATCATCATCAGAACTGATTCAGAAAAACCAAACTTCATGGTTTAACCTACTTTTAGAATAATGTTGGGCTTGGGAAATAGTAGTATCGTTAAGCTGGTAAGAAAATTTTCTGTTCTGGTGTTTCTCACAGAGTTTTCACCAATATATGGGTTTTTTTCTCTTGGTATTTCATCACTGTTTTCTCCTTTGACCAGTTTGCCCTTCTGAGCAATGAACATATGCTTAGGATTAAAACCTCAGGCTTAGTAACAAATTTAGAAAAAAGAAAACAAGTGGATCTGAAGTTTATACCTGTTAGGCAAAAAATGCCACGACTCTTGGCAACAGAAGTGGATGTCTGTCTCATATCCCTTGTGGGAACAGAAAATTTTTTATTTGTTGGCTATACACTGTAAAATCATAGATTTGATTACTGAGATCAGTCAATAAGAACTTCAACTATCCACAAATTCTGGGTTCGAACTCCATTTCCAAATAATTGCCCCTAATTTTTGTGACAAACCTAGCCAAATCATGATTGACATATCTCTCCATACCTCTCACTGTCTTTCTCTCCCCTCCCTTGCATAATTACCAACAAGGTTAAACATTCCCTGCGGGCAGGGAAGAGAACCTACTATCAATATTTTGATGGTCCATTAATGCAGGTCCTATCTGATTGAGTTTTCTGCATGTTCACTTGGAATGTAACACTCTGTGACCTTGAAATATGAGCATTAAAGACAGGATACCTTATCTTGCTGCATGTCACTGTCACCAAATAAAGCTCCTGTTATGGGTGCTCTGAAATGAGCTGGTGGTGAAAAGAGAACCTCTACTGTTAGACCTTCCTTAACACAAAGCCTGTGTTATTTATTTACGATGTTACATGAATCATCTGCACTTTCTGTGATAAGCCCAGGGCTGTGTGTCTTTCATTTCAGCTGACATTTTGCTGCCATTTGCCAGGCTACGGTAACTACTGTGCAATCACTCCAAGCTGATGTGTGGTCATTGTTTTGCACAAAATGGACATTTAATTCATCTAAAAGGCCTGTTTGAAGAATAAAATTTGACAAAGTAAATTTTTGCTCATATACAAAAAAGTCAAATAAGTCTGTACCAAATATACTTTTTGAGGTAGCTACAAGGATTTCTGCAGAGAAACTGACAAACTATTCTACTTCCGTACACAAAGTAAAAATAAAAAAAAATTATTAGTTTTGAGCAAAAAGAATTTCTTAGGTTACTGAAAGGCTTTTATTTGGAATTATATATTCTTAGCCTCGTCTGATAAGATATTTGAAAGCTGTGCATTTTAAAGACAAAGAGCTGTCAGTTTCATAGTTTTGAATGTGTTGAAAAGGATCATAAAATGACATTTTCTCTCCCTTGTATTTGGGGTTTTTCCCAGATATTTGATTATTGAACACAAGGCAAATTTTTGATATACGTACTGCATTTCATAACTTTTCAGCTTGCTTGCTCATGGCCTAAAATGATAGAACAACTGGGCATATTGTGCATAGAGTAATTGAGCACTTTTGTCTCTCTAACTTTAAGGGGTAGAAGATTGACCAAAATTCAAGGGTTGTAGTTGTTTAGCTGCTGAGAAAATTTGCTGACAGGTTTGCTTGGAAGCTGTTACCTAATAATAATAACAACAATAATAATGGTAACAACAACAACAATAATAATGCAACTTATACAAAATACAACTCATGCAAAAATTTCATGGAATTGTCCACAACTGACAAGTAACTGCTAGTTGGAGATTTAGAGACTGATGGTTAATAGTTTATGAGCTTCATATGCAGCACACTATGTGACTTTCATTTTCTTGCTCATGAGGTATATCAAATGAAAGGTGTAACTTCTGGGTCTGGACAAATTTTTCCCATTTTTTTTCTCTTCCAATTACTCATTAAACACCGGATGTGTTATGCAGAATTGAGGGGAGGAAATGCAAATAATTCTAGCCTGAGAAAATGCCATCATGATATTCATCATCACTTTGTGACATTTGCTGTCCTTTTATTAAACTGCCTGGCATTTCATGAAACCATGCCCAGACTAATTGCACTTTCCTTAACTGTTGTTTTCCCCTACTAAATGATTTGATAGTATTTTCCTTGTAGGAATGTCAACATGTTTAACAAACTCTAATGACTAAAACTTTGAAATCCATTGTGATTTGTCTCTTACTTATCCCAGCTTAGTCTGAGACACAGTTTTTAGTAGCAAGACTACGAACATCCTGTCTGGTTGAAACTGATGTTTCTCTTTCAATTTGTGGTCTTCAGTAAATGTAAATTTACAAAGGTGGATCCAGTAGTGCCTTTGCCTGACATCACATCTTTTTTCATCTCCCTGCAGGATACTTTCCATTTTTCAGCTCCAGTGTTACAGTTCACTGAAGCTCACACTCCCTCACAGAAAGCCAGCATTGTTAGATTTTTACAGCAGCATTATGCAGGGGCGTGTATGGGGTGAGGTCACCTTAGCAAGGGAAAAGCAGAGAACAGCAGCCCCATAGTGAACCTACAACACACATAAAACTTGTAGATTGATCTGCTGCCTCCCCTGTTTCCTTTCAGGAGATGTAACTCAGAGGACCAAGAAGCTATGGGTAAAGCCCCAAGCACACCAGTCCCCAGTTGTTGTGTGGAAGCTGAAGGAAGGCCATGCACATCTTAGGTCTCTGGCTGCAATGCCATGTCTTCTTCACAGCACCTCCAGTTGCGTTTGATGTAGTCCATCAGGACTTCCAGAATACCTGTTTCTTTGCTTTGTTTTACTAAAGCAACTTCTAGAGGCATTTCTACAAAAATTATTTACACTGGGCCCTTCCAATTGGGACCGATTTTAAGCACATCTTCTGACCCCAGAATTTAGATGAAAGTATCAAATATTAATTCCTTGCAAACAGATTATGAATGTGTACACCAATCTGTGGTGGAAATGATAGTCATATGTTAGTCATCCAAAAAAAGAAATGTGAGTCAAAGAAACTTATGTGCTTGCTATCTTGTCAAAAATTATTGTCTCATGAATGTTAGCTATATTAATTTAGTTATACTATGAACGTCTAAAGCAAGATTATTTTTTTTTCTCATCAAGTTAAAAAAAGTTCTCTATATATTTACCAGAGTTTCTTTCTCTCTAAAACTTAAATTTTGACACCTCACCTTTAGCAATTAATTAGGATAACCAGTGAGAGAGATACAGAACAAATGTAGAGACTTTGCAGCTACAGAATAAAAACATACTATAAACACATTATGTATGTACACTACTAACACAGTTTAGTCCACGGTGCAATATGATTGATGGTACAGTTTTATATACTCTTCCTGTTCTCTTTCTAACCACATGATTTTAGACTGTACGAATATTTTTGCTATCTTTTTTTTTTTTTTTTTTTGCCATTCATAAGCAAGTTGTCAGTTTTCAGAAACGTAATTGTCTAGGACAGATACTTCCTTGCCTTTTGAGACTTACTTAATTAAAGCAAATAACTTACTCCTGTTGCATGTACACTTGTAATTTCAAGACTATTTCACCCTCTACCATGAAAATATGAAATTTCACCTGATATTTCAGAAATCTAACTCCATCACATTCAGTTTCAGAAATCCCAGTCCATCTCGAACTGTATTTCAGCACATTTGGCTTCTACAGTTCCTTGAACTTCTCTTCTTTTGCTTTCAACCCTGTTTAAATGTGACTGTGACTGCATTCCACTGCATTGAGTTGCCACTGTACAGGAAGTGTCACTGAACTGAAAAAACTCAACTACCAACCCATTTGCACACGACAAGGCTCATACTGGTCTGACTGAAGCTCTTCCTTAAAGGTGACTGACACTTGAAAAACATTTGACCTTTTTAACTATATGTTGCCAAAAGAGATGTAAAGCTGCATGACATAATATGCCGTTGTGTAGATATTCCTTGAATACTCTGAAACTGGAACCCTCTTGCATCCGTGAAATTGAAACAAAATGTCAGAATAGTCAGTACAGACTCTCTTCTTTTACTTTTCTAAAAAAGTATCACCTTGCCAGTTTTCTCATTACTGTTTATAATGCAACTTAATCCCAATCATTTTTTCATTAGTTTTCTCTGACAGGTTTTTAAATCATTGTTATTTAATTGTTTTGGCATATCCACTTCCCCAGATACTGCAACCTATCACCTTTGTCACTTCATATCTATTTCATACTTTTCCAGATCACGACAATCAAACCTATTCAGCTAAGCACGTGTGTCAAGAGCTCTGAAGAAGAGCCTACTAGTCAAGGACATGACTCAAGCTCATAAGTAAAAGATGAAATTTGTAGAGAATTTTGTCCTCTACAAATTTATGTGTGCTTTCCCTTTATCTTATTCTTCTTAAACCAAATAAATCTGTACACGTCTTCAGTACAAACCGTAAATCTAACTAATATAAGAGATCTTTCCCTTACTGACAGACACAAAGCCTCGGGAGAGTTCCAAAGTTGCTTTAAACCCCTATTTACTTCCTCTTAACATGTGGGTGACAATTTCTGAAACTCAAATTTCTTTCATGTTATGAATCTGGAATGTTGCCATCTGTCTGCTCTTTTTTCTTCTCAAATATAAGATGTTATTTCAACTTGTCTGTATATAGGGTGAAATGCAGGGTATGTTTGTGCCCAATTACTTTGCAATTAGAGGGGTATGACGTAACAATATTTCTGTGCAGCATTATGATTTTTTTTAAACATGATATTATTACTGGAAAGAGGTTATGCATTGCTCATGGTTGTGTTTTGGAAGTCCAGAGAATCCAAAGAACACCTGTTTCCACATCACATCCAGAAGGTCTGCAGCAGGAATAAAAAAAAGAAGAGACCTTTCCATTTCCTCCTGTTGTGTCTTTCCTTCTGGTTTTCTTACCATCAGATAAGGCACTGCAACACAACCTAGCCTATCTTTTTTCTGGAACTGAGTCTTAGAGGCAGTTTAGGAAGTGAGTCCTCAACAGTGTAGAGTCTGCCTTGACACTCTCTAGATTAACTCTTTTACTCTTGTGGGTGCCAAGGGAGCATGTGTTCTGAATAAGCATGACAACACAAAATTAATCCCTTTTCTATAGCCTTACTCAGTTTTTACAATTCAGTGTTCTGAAACGACAGATGTACTGTCGTCTGAAACATGTACTCTCTTCAAGCAAAATGCTGGTGTCCTGTTGGGAGTGGTAACAAGACTTGTAGCCTTGACGTTGTCTGTTTTCTAACCTAGAGTTTTGGTTTTGCTGTGCAGTCAGTATAATTCTTTTTATGTGGCATTTAGAGGCTCTGTGCAAATGTTACAGTCAATGATCCTTATTAAGCTAGTAGATCAACTTGGAATAGAGTAAGAGTTTAAATTACAGAAATAAAAATTTACAGAAAGGAACACTTAATGTTACCCAGCCTCATTTTCCCAATATCTAGCAAGACTATCATCAGCTTTCAAAGAAGTGCTTCAATTTGGAATTTATTCTTCATATCTTGCTATTCTACTTAGGCATTTTTTTCATAATTGCTAGCCTTTCAGCATTTTCTACTAATTCATAGATTGCTGAAAATAAAATTTTTTGAAAATTATGTCTCATATAGGTAACTGTAGAGATGTAGTTACATAGTTAACTTCTACACAGTTACAGGGATGTAGATACCTTGAAAAATTTGCATCTGAGCTCTTTGAGGTTTTTTTCTCTCGCACTTCTTCATATGCAGACACAGTTTGTGTATCCTTCCATTGAATGTACACTGGCTGAGACCAGTGTAAAACCTAGTTGGAAAAAAAAATGTTATGTATTACAAGTAGGATTCATTCCACACATAATTTATGGCAAAAGTTTTACATGTAAAGGAAAATTAGCATAGTGTCTTTGTGCTAGATCTGTTAAGGGACAACAGTAAAATGTATTTCAGCCAGCATGGTTTCACAGCTTGTATTTGCTGGAAAATGCTGTTTTATTAGCACATGTTCCCTCAGTCTGCGAGACTATCAAAGTGTTAATCGTGTGTCCAAAGCCAGTTCTACTTTAATTCTTTATTTGTCATTCACTCTGATCTAAAAGTCACTTGTCTGTCTTTCTGTTTGTTGAGAACAAAACAAATATACTTTTTTCTTCACTATTTATAAAAAGTTTGCAGTGTTATGCACAAATCACTAGCTTTCTTTGTGGCTGGTTTTGTATTGAAATGCATCTATCCAAGGGACAGGTTTCTGATTTGGGATGAAAATAATAGCAGGAAACTTTTCTTAAGTTGAACCACTTTGGTTCAGTTAGATATTTTTGGAACTTTTATCAAATGACATGATAACATCAGAGTCCTCAACAAATTCTGCCTAAGTTTCCTTTCAGATTTAAGCAGGTATGGTGTTTCTTCTTTGCCTCATAGCACAGATGTGTGTTTTACAAGGCGAAGTGGCTACAACAACACTCATATTCATTGTTGTGGATAGCAAAAACTTTATGTAGATCCAGGGATACGGGAGGCTGTAGGATATAGTTTTATTTACAGTGGCATGTAAACATCAGGCTGCCAGCCAAGTTGTATATTTCTGTTCATATTTATTACTGCATACTGTAGAGCTGCAGCTGATTTCCAAACCTCTTTGCATTTTGTGTAACATAGTCTTGAATACAGCGAGTCATTAATATAATGAGAGGGTATTTCTTTGAGGACTTTTATTATTTACAGTTTCTGCAGAAAACACTTAATGTTAGGATGACAGAATTCCCTGTCTCCTGTCCTTTAACCTTGTCTCTTTTAACAGAAATGTTGCAGTAAATTGCATAAGACACTGCCTTTTCTTTACTACCTTCCAAAAACTTTCCAATTGTAAACTGCGTTTTGGGGCCTGCTCAACCCACTCCACCCCTTGTGCTGATTTGTCCTTTGTTAAAAGAACTTTTATTCACTCCCTGAAGTGATACTAAAACAAAAAGAAAGGACACATTCACAGTTATATATGACCATTGCTGCCAAGGCTCATTGTCCTGTGTTGCTGATGATACAACCACCACCTTTTCCCCTCCCAACCACAGCACGAGGTGCTGTTAAACTGAGAGCCAACAGAATTAATGATATTTCTTGCTCACTATGCTCTCTGTTTCCATCAGTTACACACTTTCACCTCAAGAAGAGAGGAAAAAAAACCAGTTAATTAATTTTTAGTGATTTTTTCTATCCATTGTTAAATGATTCATATTGATGCTGATGGTAATTTTTAATGCTTTGCTTAGTCACTGCAGACTAGTCTACCCAATCCTTTTAAGTGTGACTTATTCACTAAAATCATTTCCCATAGGCTAAACAATGTCCATCGCTCAGCTATTTCCACATCATATCTGTGCTGTTCTGCTTTTCTTGTGGCTTTTAAAGAATGTGTCTTTAAGTAAAGTCGATATTTACATGTTGCTTTGCATAAATACAGATTTAAAAGCTGATATAGATATAGGGTACATGCATGCATGAGCAGGAGCAACCTTAAAAAGAAATTAGTGTCCAGAGCCCACTCAGTATTGGATATGGGGTGGAAGTGAGACCCGTTTTCAGCTTGCCACCACACCAGACATTCCCTTGAGCACCTTGGGGGTATCTTGGCTCTGTGGCTCCCCAAAACTTGTCTTGCTTATGAAAAAAGACACTAGTTTTGAATCCTGCTCCTTGGCCATGTCACTAATACATCTGGAGTTCCAGCTAAATGTAAATCATACCAGCTACTGTCGATAGCCTTTGTGGATGGGAATGAAGAATGAATGGAGAGATGAAAGCCTTTTTTTTTAGATATTTTCCTATAAGCCTATGCCAGGCTACACAAAGACACCAGAAAAATTTGTAACTTCTGTTAAGGAGCAGATACATATGCAATAGGATCCTCTCACAAAAAGACATGAGACTTTGCCCTCTCTAACTCTTTGCCAGTAAATACCATATTTCCACAAAGTGGAATGGGATGTTTCACACATGGTCAGGATTATCCTAAAAGTGCTCCCATCAATGGCTGGAGTAAGACCTAGAACAGTGCCAAGAATTTGGTCTCATTCAGAGAATGGTGGAAATCTTATCTTTGACCTAGTTCGGTGTTTGATTTTGTTCGTGTTCTAGGAGGATAACTACATCTGCTTGTTATTCTATTTGAAAATAAATTCTAAGAGAGTTGAAAAAGAAGCAGTATTCTTGGTGGATTATAATTATTATTATTATTATTATTACTACTACTACATGATGATTAGTGAAGAATTTTGATAAGACATGATTTTTCCTAATATTCCCTCGCTTCAGTTAACTATGCTTATAAGATAGTATGTTGCTGAAAATCTCTCTCTTTAAATAGTATGAATTACTCTATGTTGTGCATTTCTAGGAATAAAGCTCATTCATTCTTCACACTACATTGTTTTCAATGCCTCAGTTATTTACAGGGTAACCCAGGAGACTAATGGTTTTCTTGACTATTAGCAGTGCTGTTCTCCTTGTACCTCAATAAAGATGAATAGCATTTAACTGCTAGGCGTCAGAGATCTCTTTATTTTAATTATCAAGGGTGCTTTTCCTATCATTTTCCTTGGAACAAAATATATCCTGAAAGATTCCTTACACTTCCCCCCCAGCTGTTGATTTGGACTGAATTAAAGGAAACATATTATGAAAGGAAAATAGCTAGGAAAAAAAAAATAGAGTCTAACACTAAAGTATAAATGTTTCAGCCTTTTGCTCAATCAAACCTTGGGGCAATGTGTTTTCAATGTCATGCTTTAGTAAAAGTCTTTTTAGCCCATGCATATCTTTCCAAACAAGACAGACAAAAGCTTTTATTTTAAAAACAAACAGCTAAGTGATTTGCTGTACACTTGCCATGAATAGTAACGAGTAGATTTGTGGTGAGTTCCTCTCTTTAATTAGCACAGTGCTATAACTTGACTGCTGTTTTTGCTTTATGGATGAGAACTGTCTTGCTGCAATACATCTGAGGATACCACTTGAATCAATTCATGAAACAGGTTAGGAAAAAAAATACCATGGAGTATTCTTGGGATTGGTTTAAAATACTTCAATGTTTCACTTATTTTTTTAATAGTATGAATTATCTGTGAGTAAATCCAGCAGTAGGTATTTTGTTGTATAAAAGTAACTTTAAAATAGATTTTCATAAACATATTTAGGAAAGGTTAATTTTAGAGAGCTGAAATGTTTATATGATGTTTTAAAAACAAAATTATTTTTAGTGAGTTCCCTTGTTACTATGCCTTAAATGTAATGAAGTGTAAGGGTTTCATAGTCGAATAGGATGGAAAATATATTTTTTTAAAAACTATGTTTTTGATAATTTTATCTGGCATAATATTTTAAATGTTTTTCAAAATTCTCACAGTCATTCGAAACAGACCATAATTCAGTAGTAGTAACATTAAAGTAGAAAAACATTACAGCAATAGTTAAGTGAAAGGGAGAATGGAGACTGACCAGAAATTTTGTCAGAAGCTTCAGGCACTGAAACAATAAAGAAAAGAAAGTGTTGACAAAAGGGAACCTATATGTTATGATTGCAGCTGCACTTTAGAGTGCAGACTTCTAGAGATTCATGAAAATATTTTCTCCAAGGTAATACATACCATACTTATTACATAAACAAATCATTAAAAGATATCAAAGAGGAAAATAGAATGGCTAAGTCAAAAGTAAATTTCTTCTGTTGTTGAAGATTCATACTAAAATTCCATTTGCAGACTTTTAGCTAAGTTTGTTAAGTCCTCACACTATTAAAGATTTTTTCTTCTGATGTTTTTCCACACGGGCATAGGGGTCAACTGTCACTTCTGAGGTTCATTTTCCCAGGAATCCTATCTGCCATGTTCTAAGTATATGTGTCCATCTAAACTTCATCAAATCTAGGAGAAGGGACAGTGCTGGGATTGTGTTTCTGCAAAGTTGGCAGTGTATCCTCACTAGAAAGATGCACAAACCATTTCCATTACTGCACAAGGAATGTGACCTCCCGAGTTATGATTTACATCAAAATATATAAGAGAGAAAGCAGGTTTTAAACACACATTCCTATGAAAATATCATGATTTTTCAAATGCTTAGAGTGTGCTGGACACTGTCCAAAGTGAACAGAAATGAGGCTGTCTTATGACTTGTACTCTCTAAATCATGGATGGTTAAATGTTAATGCAAATACTTTTGTCAATAAATAATTCAGAAAGATATTAGAGAAATTCACAGTGCTTTGCTCAGGAGTTCCTCTTTTTTGAAGTTACTTATGGTCTTCAACCAGTTCCATACGAGAAGAATCAGGAAGTATTTGCTGCATTATTCACAGTTAGGACTTTTTGTTTTAATCTTTTTGTTTTTATGAAATACATTGGGAGTTCATATTTTAAAAGCATCAGATGAGTAGGATGAACAGTTAGGAAAATACCAAACTCCTAAAATGAAATAAATTGTTTTTAAGTCTAAAGGAAATATGTGATGGTTTTTATATCCATATAAATTACATATATGTTTACATTTACATATTTACACCAACTTGTGTGTAGTAGATATATGCATTTTTTTAAAGGTAGCTAGTAATTCTGCAAGCTATTTTTTGATGGGGCTAGATTTTTAGATGGTGCTATTGTGGTCACTTGCAGCGCAACATTCAGGTTGCCAAATCACAAATCAGTTTTGGATACCGTGTTCAAACATACAGAAGAAACAAAGTACATTATTGTATTAGCTAAAAATTAATTCTTGTTCAGTGGTAGTGAAGCAATTTACAAACTGTGTATAATTAAATGGTTCTAAATCCTTTTATATTTTAGCATCTTATTTATATGTATAGCATGTAAGTTGCAGAAAAATTACCCATTTATGGCATTAAAACCACTACATGGGATTTGGTATGCAACTGTCTGGAAAGTCAAGAGTATAAAAATGGTACCTGAAAAAGGACGGAGAATGAGGAAATCATTAAATCATATAATTATGAATTAGCAACTGTAAAATAAATTTCAGATTACTTAAAAACTTGTGTGATCTTTTCTGTAAAAACTATATAGATTGTTGTGTGTTTACTCTGGACCAATTTTTTCAAACCCTTTACATAACTGCTATAAGTTGAGAGAAGTTTTATACAGACAAAAGAGATTTGATGTGGGGGAATAATATTAAATTTATAACTAGTAGGATAAAAAGTAAACAATTATATATACAGCAGTTCTAACTAGGTTTTCTTATAAAGAAAATTCTATGTGTGTACAAAATTACCCCTCCCCCTGTATCAGTCCAGGAGGAGAAAAGTCTCTTCTCTACTTTAGGGCTACAGTTCTCCTAAATCAATTTTGCAGCACTTGAAAGTTTTTCTTCTCTTATCTCTAGGGCGACAGCTCCGATCGGCCATAGCTGGAAATCTCTCTCTCTCTCTCTCTCTCTGCTGCACGTCGACCTCAGGACTGTCCCTGCTCCTCCCTGCCGGGCCAGGACTGGAGGCTGGGGGGTACTCGGGCCCTGTGAGGTCCTCCATGGACTGCAAGGGGACAACTTGCTGCACCAGGGTCTTCACCACTGTTACAGGGGATAATGGCATCGAGTCCATCCCCTGTTTCTTGTGGGGTCCCTTCTGACAGGAGACAGCCTTGGATGAGCTTCTGCAGTGTGAGTCTACCCTCGGACAACAGTTCTTCCATACTCTGCTGTCCTTTAGGGTCACAAATGAATTACACCAGCATAAATCCCTCACTGGGATCACAAGTCCTACCCGGGACACTTGCTCCAGCGTAGGTTTCTCTCTCTAAGGGCCACAGGTCTCCAGCAAGACTTTGTTTCATCTTAGGCCTCCCACGGAGTTCCAGCTTCCTCCATACACTCCTCTGCTCCGGCACAGGCTCCTTCATGAGCTGCAGAAGGGTCTCCTCACTCCAAATAATCTTCCATAGGGGCAGGAGTTTTAGGGTTTTTTAAGTCTCTCCCTTTCTGGAGCGGGAGGGGGGACCTTCCCAGACCTCTCCTCCCCTCTCCTGCTACACTGACCTTGGAGGCTATATTGCTACCTCTTGTTCTCCTCTGCTCTCCTCCGGGCTGGAATTTCTTCTGCCCACAGGGTTCTCTTCCATTTTTCTTAAATATGTTATTCACAGAGGCATTACTAAAACTTGTGATTGGTTTTGCTCCAGAAATCTACCAGGAATTAACCATTTTCAGCCCTGGGGGGTCTTGGTAAGCCCACGACATAGATGTACGTATTTATACAGAATATATGTAAAATAAATATAATATTTACAAAAACTCTTTTCTATATACTAAATTAACCAGATGTTAATCAAATACTCTCCCTAATAAAATAAAATGCATTTTTTTAATCCTTCATGAATAAAAAGTGTTTATATGTAAGCTTCCATCACATTAAACTGTCTTTGACCTAGGACAAAAGTTATGGACATGGATAAGATCCTACAAAAAAAATTGTTGGCAAACAAGAGGGGAAAATGGTTTTGATAACCTGTTTTCAAACAATGGAATCTTTCTGATGATTCTTGGAAGGTTTGCTGAAGAAGGAAAATGAACAGAGAGTGGACTGCGCATTCAGGCTGAAAGTAAATATTTCACATAGGTATTGCCTTGGTCTATATTATGTATCCGTATAATTTGTATGCGCAAATAAACCATACAGCACCCATATGGCATCACAAGTGTGACTTATCCACCACAAAGTACATCTGAGTATGTAGACACAGGCAGCACAACGTGTCTGAAATTTTTCCAGAACTTGTTTCTCATGGCACTGCACCTACAGCTGTAATTGATAGTGCACCACAGTGATGTGACACCTCTCCTGCAAGGTCTTTTGTGGAATACATCTGCTGTACAGTGGGAAAACAAAATACGAGTCTTGACTGAATCTTGTGGTAGAAAGGACTCAAACTGGGAAGCTGTTCAACTCAATTTGCATATTATGCAGATGAAAAGCTAATGACAAAAGAGTGTATTGGCAAACTCTGCCTTGTTATCTGGCAGTGATGTGTATAGCAGCATGAATACCTAGACATAATCTCTACTAATGTTATTCCATAACTTTAAAAAATAAAATCAGAGAAATGCAATGAGAACTGCATGTGTAAATAAGATTCATTTGTGACGAACCACATAATCCCATACAATCCAAATAATCCAGTTCACTTTGGGACACAGGCATCATGACTGTGTGTTATTAATTTTGAATGGTGGAAGAGGGAAAGTAGCCAAGTGCTTATTGAATCCTCATTTCCAGTTTAGGCGGCTGCTTCTTCATCCTTGCTTGCCAGTTCTGAGTGTATTTCAAGGAACATTACTGAGAACAAAATCGAACACCATCAATATTAATGATCTGAACTAGAAAGATAGCTTTTAGTGTGCAAATTAATTACCCTAATCACAGGGTTTTTTGTATCCATTTTAATGAAATAACTATTTATTTCACTGAGTCCTGAGCTTTTCTTTTGCAAATAAGGCACATTTACATGATAAATACATGAAATTTAAATGGATGACTAAATTAAATTGAGAGGGGAAAAAAGACCTTTTTAAATACAATTTTCATAGGAAAAACAGCCAGATTAATGGGTTGGTTAGCTGACTGGCATCTGTGATTAAATCTTTTTAATGTATGTCAAATAGAATTTAATGGACCTCAAGAAATGTCTACATAGTAATATTCAGGGTTTATTGAAGACGTGTTTTATCTCCTATTATTGAAGTGTAGACAGCTGAAGGCATATTGCTTATTGTTGCCCAGTACAGTATAGAGACATTGTGGCTGGAAATAATAGTGACATAAATTTGCATTTCTACATTCCCATGTTTTGTATTCCTTCCTCTGAAAATATTTTTTTTCTATCCACAGGAATTTAAAACATGAATTTAAAATGATGGTTTCTGATTGCTTGCATAGTTCTCTGATTGCTTGCATCGTTTTCTGATTTAATCAACACATGCACGTTAGTTTCATGGTGTTGTTTTCTAATAACAACAAGAAAGGGAAAAAATCTTAGTTCAGAGGGACTTTAAACATATTCTTTAGATTCTATGTGTTTTGAAAACTTTATTTATTGTGGTAAAGCTTTGAAGGGCTCCATATTCAACAGGAGTAAGATTTGAAACACATTCCAGTTCATTTTTTGATAAGAGTCCTGCAGAACAGAGCATCTTTCTCTGCTTGCTTTTTTCCCAGTCGAGCCACCAGAGACATCTCCAGCTTCCTTTGATTTGAAATGATCAATGGCAGCTGCAGCAGGCAGGCAGGGTGCCCCAGGCACAATGCAAACAAGTCTCTCTCCCAGCTCACTAGGATTTACATTTCAATTGCTGCCACATTTTTAAAGATAATTATAACCTTTTTATATTAATATTTTTCTGTGGTGTCTCTGATATTTTAACAACATAAATATTAATTTAACATATCAAGGAGAACAGATTTCTTCACTGCAATTGCTGGAACAAAAAATATCTCCCAAAAAGACAGGGCATCAGGCATGGCATCATGATCTCTGAGCATTAGCCATACTTGGGAGGGGGGCTTCTGCTGGATTTGATTTTGTGTAGCTCTGCACTGTTTTAAAGATTAGCAGAGAATAACCTTTCCTTTTGACTTGAGACCAAATCATCCTGCTACAACAGCAGAATGTGTTCACTGTCTAAGCTGACATCTGTGACTTATGCGGCTCCAAACAGTGTCTTTACCACAGTGAAAAATATCAACTAGATAGAGCTGCCTTGATAAAATTGATTTTCTTGGAAAGAAAAAAGGGGGAGATTGCTGCTGGTGGTATTGAGAATTTCTAGAGCTTTATGTTTCATACCACAGTCGTTTTTTATTCCTTTTACCACTCCAGCCCTTTATATTCTTTCCCTTTTACATCAGGCAAAGCCATCACAGTGTACAAACAAATGTTACTTTACCTACCCAGATGGTGTGTTGGATCACAATAAATTTTTTGCAGACTGCCCTACAAAGTTTAGCATGTACCTTATTTGACTTATTTAAGTCCTTCTCACCCTCTACTTTTTTTGTTCTACAGTTTCTAATGCAACTACAACATTCTTAACTGCCCTTCTGTGCTGAGTTACACTCACAGTTTTTACGTTCAAACACTTCTGGAAATGATGTTTTTTTCCATAGCAACTGACAAATAAGGAGAATTAATGTGTATCACAAAGAAATTTGATAGCAATACCAATCAGAAGTTACAAGGAGGTCATTCTTCTACTCTTCTGGATAAAGTGCAGAATTACAATCCTTGCCTTGGAATCTTTTTATGGGCAATACCTTAATTTCCTACACACCAAAGCCATAAGCCTGAGCATTGCTTGAAGCTGACTGGGAGAATAAAACTGCTCATGAAATATGCATGACTAACACATATGCTGTCAGGGGAACTTAGTATATTATGTATGACCCTTCTGTAATTGTAAGGAAATGATATTCATTTAAATGGATGTTTATCACAGTTAAAGGTACACTTAATGAGACAAAGGTCATATGCCTAAAAACACAGGGTTAGCCCACTATTTCTGGCCTTGTTTGAAAAGACTATGCCTTTTTCACAGTTGTATCTCCTGCACATGTGATCTATATTTGTATTGAAAGAGTATCTGGTTTTTGTATTTGTATGCTAAATATGGTATTAAACTAAATGCAATTCTAATATTGTATGCATACATCTGGGTAATAACTAGGCAGCAAATTAAAACTCACATAAAACCTCTCTTTTTTTCAGCTGCTGGTGTCTCGGGCAGCTATAGGGTTTTTATCATCATTATTTACCTCACTTTTAAAAAAAATCAACCCCAAATCTCCTAGATGGGAGAGCCTTTTTTAGCTTACAAAATAGCTGCAACATAGTTTGCATTTCTGCTTCTATCAAACCTCCTTTGTGAAAAGAAGATTTTGAGCAATATGCTTTAATTTGTTTCTTCCTAAACTATAACATATTTTTAATATCGATTTGGCTTTATCTTTCTCATGAATACATTCTCAGAGTTCAGGCAGAGATGTTGCACAGAACATTACACTCAGTGAAAGCCAGATTCAGTGCAATAAATGAACCTTTTGATTGGTGCTGCAGAGTTTCAGCAGAAGCTTCACCTCTCAGTTAAGGGTCTCCAGAAAGATGCTTAAGAGTTCTTGCAGCACTCACAAAAATAAACCTACAGCCCTGCAAAGCCTCTAAATCAAAGAAGAGAAAACCAATATACCACAGTTCAAATTGCTGATAGAAGTTTCAAGACATATAACTGCTCCAGAAGTGATCTAAGTCTGGATGTTGTTATGTTCAAGGAAGTGGGCCAAGTTCATCTTACTCTAATGCAATTGATTTAAAACCACACTATAAACAGTACTGAAAGTAGCTGAGAAATCTTTAAGAAAATCAGAGTAAGTACTTGATCCTCCTTCAGGCCAGCACAGTGCTGTTGCTGTACTATAACGGGCTTGAAGTCAACTATATAGAGTAGAAGAAAGAACTGCAGATATTTCAGGAGGTACTTTTTTATGCTATCTACAGGAGATGGTTTGAAAAAGATAGATTATCATTCAGAAAGCTCAAAAAAATCAGTCCTTTAACCTCCCCATGCCGGAGTTTCTGAGGAAGCACAGGTTTGAAGCTTTATGTTTGGCCTGTCCTCTTTAGGATGGACATGTGTCCTGTTCATACCTGGGCTCCCCCTCATTCTCCTCAATATGTTGTGCTGGTTAGTAGTCACACAGAGTGCTTGCCCATATTCTTTGAAGTTCATGAAAAACTTGGCTTTTTTCACTTAGGTTACCAAGTAACATCTGTGAAACCCTAAAGTCAAAATAATTCTCTTTTCCTGTGGCAGCAGTAAAAGAGTGGCCTTCTGACTACATCCAGAGTAGGTCTGGTTTTTTCTACAGGTAAGAGAGGTATCACTCAGTCTGCTGATTAAAGTTCAGGGAAGAAAGGAAAGAAAAAAAAAGAAAAAAAAAGGCGAGAAAAAGAAATCCTCGAAGCAGTCCCACTACCCACTGTAAATAATTTCAAGATGTTTGATTATTGAATTGGATATTTGTCCTATCTAGTATGAGAAATTCCCTGAATGAGAATATTTGTACTGACATACCAGAGAACAAGAACAGAATCTGATCTCCTTTGTGTAGTATCTTTTTTTCAGAGCTGATGTCACAACATGGGTTTCTGAGTTCAGTCCTCTCCATGAAATAGTATGATGAGGGTTGCAAAAAATTTAGTATAACCTGAAGAAAATGTACAGCTCTAGAAAGCACAAGCCACTTGTCTTTTCAGCTTCTTATCTATATTCTTGTAGCACGGATAGTATGCACCTTATTCCTGCCAGCAGCTCCCACCCATTTTTCTGCTGTCAGAGGCTACTGTTTTCTAGAAGTTCTCTCTAAGTCTATCTCAGATAAAGTGACCAGGAAAAATTAAAGAAAACTGGAAAAATATGCTGGCCTCAGTGACAGATGAGTTACGACACTACCTATGCCTCTGATTTTGCAATCAAGTTTTGGTTGTAACCAGCCTGAGACAATTGGCTATAATACCAAACATAATACTGATAATGACAGCAGCACAAGGAGTTCTAGTAGGCTATAACTCAGTTGTACTGCCTGAATACATGCGTTCACCTGCAAGTTGCCTTTTAGCCCAAACAATCCAAGGAAAAGAACAGTTTGATTGATGTTTCGGAAACCTGGAGATGGTTAAAAACAGGCTGATAAACCTTTCCACTAAAATCTGAAAGACGGAGGGAATTCAAGAGCTCACAAAAAACCTCTTCAAAAGCAGAGATAAATTGCAAACTACACTTTTTTTTTTTTGCATTCTCAATATACTCTGACAGCTTAGACTGCACAGACTTCTTATGAGACTAGATTTTATGTAAATTAATTACAGAAGTTCAGTTTCCCAGTCCAGTCAGAAAATGGGATTGTTTGTTTTCTTTTTATTTTTTTTTTTTCAATCCCTTGTGGGGAGATACTGCATCTTTTGCCTACCTTGATACCTAAATAGAAGCTGTTATAAGTCTATGTCTCACAAGCGTACATTTATATTCAGCACTCTTCATGAGCAGTACATCCACATTGACGTGCTGCTGCCTGCCAATGGCAGTAACTCCTTTTCAACAGGCATGCACTCCCTGAACTTTTCTTCCACCACGTGAACCATTAGAAAACCAAGAGCAGAGATAAATATGAAAAATAAGAAGAGTGCCCAGCATGATTTTACCATACATGAAAGAAGTTTTGTATAAAATTTTTTCTAAACAGTGACTGCACATGAATGTAATTAATCTGTGCATATTTTATGTAATCGTTAAGCAGTCATACAGATATACAGCATTTGTGTACCATAATGTTCGGGGTTCTGTGGAGATATTTTTTCACTATTCTACCTCTATAGATGGCCAGAGGAATATTTCTGGGATTATCATCACAAGACTCTTTCCCCCAGGTCAATAAAGAAACAAGTCTGGTGTTGTTTTTGCTTGTTTGTTTGTTTGTTTGTTGTTTTGTCTTGTGATAACTCTAGGACTTTCCCTGCCCTTTGATTTTCAAATTATATGTTTAGCTTTATTTTTTACACTTGCAGAATTACCTGTAAAAACATTCTAAACCAAATATTAATTTCATTAATAGCCCATTTGGAGAAATTGTTAGGAAATGGAATACTGAGCCAAAATTACCAGGGACAGTCCAGATTTAACTAAAAAGACTCGTAAAACATCCATTGAGGCCTACAGCACAATTCAATTTCTGTAACATTAATTATTAAATACTCCTAAGTAAATAAATATTCTGCATGGTTTGCAGAGGAAATTTTACAAATATTCTCCTTAATGTTGGTGCAAATCATAATGGTAAGTACCTTTTTTACCACTATTTTATTTTATTTTAGAATCATAACATGAAAGCACATCTTCTGCTTCCTTTCATTCACCAGGCGAAGCATGGTGAAGCAGTACTGTAGTACATGAAATGGATTATGTCAAACACACCTAATGCACTTCCATTGTTAGTGGACACCAAGTACATGGGATCCAACTGGACTTAGTCCTCTTGAACTGGGTGTAAAGTGTTCTTTACCTTCAAGGAAGATGTCCTGAAGGACTGTAAGCTAGAACAATACAAACCTGACTCTCCTGGAGCAGATGGCAAAAAGTCTAGAGAAATGTGCAAAATGAGTATTTAGTGTTTAATTGCGGTGTTGATTATTAATGTTTTTATTATTATTAATTTTATTAAATTATTATTTTCCACCAGTGGCAAATAAAATTATGCTGTTTATTAATGACTTTGTTTCCAATTGATTTTGTATGTACACTTACAGCTTGCACCTTCATGTTATGCCTATATTTGGCAATTATTATTTTTTTAAGATAAGTCAAAAAGATGATTCCCTATTTATTCTCATTTTGTTTTGTGGGGGTTTTTTTCACATTTATTGACCATTCACATGCACATTCTCATTCACAATTCCATTTCAATAGAAATTTTATTCCATTCATAAGGTTAGTGATTTCTTTATATGACATTTTCCTCACTACTCAGAATTTCCCAAGCTCTCCTGAGACTAATTTTAGTTCGAACAGTGATCTTCAGTTCATACAAATATATTGTTGTGCCTAAAAGAACTATTCACTTATCCATAAGGTGCATCAGTAGAGATGAAGAAAAAAAGGACAGCCTGAAATTTCTCCTGAAAGAGCAGCAATCCAAAGCTTTTATTACCTAGAGCCATATATCAAAGGGTAACAAAGAAATCACAACAATATACTGAAGTGCTGTTGTGTATAGAGTCTGAGACAGATCTACTGAGTAGTATTGAATAGTACGAATTAGTCCCAAAAGATGATAGAAAACAGAAAGCAAAACAATCTGTAAATTAGAAAGATTTTATAATTTTGTTTCTGTATGGATTCTGCTAGCCTAGTTATAGCCAAGACGTTTTTAACCTTCTCCCTGAAGGATACTTTGAAAACTCACCAAATAAGCATTATGCTATGGCAGAAGGGAAAAAAGTGTTCATGTATGGGGGTGGGGTGACTAGTGGGCAAGCAGATGGATGAAATTGTAGAATCAAGTTACAATGAACAACATTAGCATTAGCCTGACTGCATATTGCAAACAACTAGTTGATCAGACAGTAATCCACAGTAGTATTGAAAACTGGAACCTGGAATTCTACTAGCTCTTAGTCGCTTATGAATATAAATGTATCAAGTTGAATTTTATTTGTGCCCTAGTAAATCTAATATCCCTACCCTTGCTGTATATTTTACACCCACACTAAGCCACGTGTATATACACACTCACTATCTACATCTGTACCCTTTTGTACGTGAAACCAATTCCTTTCAGAACAGCTTCCCTGCTGCATCAGTGTTACTGGTACAGTTTCAGCTGCTCAAACATCTCAGAGGGACTCATGGAGTCTATTCTTTTGCTCAGTAGGAAGTCTTCAGAAAGGTTCTCAAGTAGGATTTAACAGCATCTTATGAGTTTATTGGGATTTTTTTTTTTTTTCTCTTGTCAGGGTAATCATTTTGTGGGAGATATACAGCCAAAATCTTGAGACTGCCTCAGTCCTGGTACCCAGCACTTGAGGCGTCTGTGTTCCTCAGAGGACCGGCAGCAGTTCCTACAGCAAGCTAGCTTGTAAAACAAAAGGAGTTTTTCTGAGCAAGCTTATCTGCATTAACAACACTAGATTCCGGATAGCTGCAGTGCATCAACAATTCAAACTAAAAGAATAACAGTAGCTGAGCAGAACAAACTTCCAACTGTGAAGCAATTATAGTGCCGTTGAATGGCTGATTACTTGTGTGTGGTCCCCTCGGTTCCCTGATGTGGTGTGCTTATAGTTTTGCAATTGGATAAAATAGATTGGAATGAGTGCTGTCATACAGAACTGCCAGCTGTTCCACTGTTAATAAAGACACTATTTAGCTATTAATACATCCCATTCTTCTCTGCTGTGCTTATTCAAACAAAGTAGCTCTGTTTGTAGAGAGGGTGTGACTGCACCTGTTCTGGATTCAGGAATCCATGGCCTATGAGAGACCCCTTGATACTCTTCAGTAACAATGCCAGCTTCCAGCCAGAGTGCCGTACAAAGACCAGACAGAATGGGCTTGCTTTTCCAGCAGATTTGTCACACAATATTCTGAACATATACAGCTTGCTATTGCTTGTGTTTATAGTCCGCTTTTAATATGGGGATCCTTTATCAAAACTGAAGTTTTATTTTTCAGTTCTTCATAGGAACAAAGAAAAAGTTCTAAGATAAGTATAACTTTAGGGAGTTGCTTAAGTCATACTTTCTATTCAATTTTACTGGACTGTTAAGTCTTGATTCCTTGCATTTTGAGTGAATGGAAGAAAACGATCAAATCTTCTTCTGATGTAAGCCCATAACTCTCAGCTAACTTTCATTAAGTCAGATTGATTTTCAGAATACATGGAATATTTTCCATTTATATGGACTCCCTACAAAATGTATTTTGTTGTGTTGGTAAAAGAAAAGTAATGTTAAATCTGGGTTTAACAAAAAAAATCCATACAGGAAGGGCCCTAAAAATTTAATTTCATTAATTTGCTAGTGCTTTTTAATATGCCTAGATGTTAGAGGAAAATGAAGGCTGCAGGTGGTTTGTGACAACCCCAAGCGCTTCATGTGGCTCCACTCATCATCATGGCCAGGCTTCGCAAACGAAGATTAGAGAAGGACTCTAGCCGTGCTTGCTGCAAGCACATTGGTGGCTAAAAAGGCCAATGAGAGATAGACAAGTCTGGTCCCAAAAGGCACAGTGGAAAGTCACCTTAGGCAGTATTGGCAAGACTTGGTTCTTTCTGCATTGTCTTTTCTCCTCAGAAATGATTCTCTGTGTGTTCTCAAAAGAATCAGCAGCGTTATAAATAGTGTGTCTCCATGTCTCCCGATTGGAGCCACTAATGACTTGCCAAATGAACTTGGGTAAGGTTACCAGTATCATCAAGTTCAACCTTGGGAAATGTTCGCTGTAGCTGCCAGTAGTGGTTATCCAGGTTATAGATAGCAAACACATTTTTCTAGTCTTCTTCCGTATTGATTTAAGGCAATGATAAATTCTTTGAAAATCCCTTAACTTCCTCAGACAGTAAGAATAGAGTGAGGAGCTATCTCCTTATTATAATCCCATTTTTAAACGCAATTTGTGGCATATTAAAGCAAATAGCTCTATTAATTTTAATTAATGAGTAATGATGCATAATGTAATAACTAGAGACTAAATATCAGTCCAGACCTTGGATCTGTGACTGGCTCTGTTAAAGGGTGTGAAAGAACTGTTTCTTGGCCTTATGTAATCTAGTCAAACTGGGAT
>VXAY01002371.1:2694658-2753048 GCA_013399855.1 Oxyruncus cristatus | reverse complement strand
GCCGTCTCCGCGGGCCTTCCGGAAGTGCAGAAACCGCCTCAGCAGAGATCCAGGGTACGGGCGAGTGGGGAAAGCACAGCCGCCGGCCCAGGAGCTGCTGATACTGGAACGGGGAGCAGCGTGGTGACACCTGTTTCTCATAGTATCACAGAATATTCTGAGTTGGAAGGGACCCACGAGGATCATCGAGTCCAGCTCTTGTGTGAATGGCCCATACAGGGGTCAAACCCACAACCTTGGTGTTACTAGCACCGTGCTCTAACCAACTAAAATAAAGACAATTAATCGAGGATAGAAAACTTTTAAAGGTTTTTTAATCCGTTTTTCTCTTGCTGCTGAGACAGCCCAGCCTGCCTTCCTGTCTCCATTTGCTGTCATAGACATCAGCATCTGTTTGTGCTGCCTCCACACGTGATTTGACTTTGGATTGTGTCAGTAGCTGCGCACTTTTAGTGCTGCCAAATAATATTTTTTTACCCAGAATCAAACTTGTTTTGATAGCAGTTAGAAAGCCAAAATGCAGAAAAGAAGTACTCTAAGGTCAGTAAACATTCATTAGATTGTGAAATATTCCCTAGATCATTTAATACTTGCTACTAAATATGGATTAATCAAAAGTGCTAACTGTAGGTAGCTGTTTTGACTAATGAAGGTGGCAAACACTGCCCAAAAACAATAGCTCCTTTTTGGTATTTTTACTAATCATTCTCTTTACACCTCAGTTTCAAAGGGGAGAAATATTTCCTTTGAACAAACCAATAATTGACCCAAGCTAACTTAATGAAATGGAATGGAAGATTTTTTTTTCTCTTCAGAACCTGCTGAAAAAGCCAGTGTTATCAAAGCCAGGTTTAGAATTTCAGCAAAGTGAAGAGACCTCAAAGGCCTAGTCAGTAACTTTGAGCACTTCTGCAGTTAATAGTTGCAAATATTTGTTTATATTATTTTGAACTGATTTTAAAGCCTGTATTACATCTGCATCTTAAAGTATCCAACTACTATTAATTGGTAGATTATTTCTTAATTGAATAATAGTGTTATCAACTGTTTGACTCTTAACAGGTTTTTAATTCCGTAATTCTTATCCTTCCTTCTGTTGGCCTTAATTACTAGCCCTTGATCAGTCAGTAGTTATGGTAAAGAAATGTCGATGGAGATAATCAAGTTTACATGTTCAAAGAGTTACAGTTAGTCAGATAGTCAGCCATGCATGCTCTTAGCCAGCTGTAGATAAAGCATGCTTGTTGTTTACACCAGTTTATGCATTATTATCATTTTAATTTCCTTCTTACGGGAGTGATGGAGGAGTTGATTTACCAATATTAAACCTAAAATGTAAAGTAAAAAAGTTTCATTTATAGTTGAGCTAGTGACTACTTGCAGTCACAGTGCTGAAAAGGTGGGGCTGTAGTGCAAGACTGCTCGTGACCACATTTAAAAGTTTGCTGTACAAAGAAAAAGGTTCTAGCCCCAGCTCCCCGTTTTTCATTGTATGTACCATTTTCTCCTTTTCTGGGTGATCAGAGGCTGCTTAAAATGTTGATTTGTATTATTATTATTTTATTTTCCTTTTTTTTGAAGTTTGATATATAAAAAAAAAGAAGAAACACTTCCAATATGTTAAACTGTAGCACAGAAAAAGAAGTCTTAATTGGAAAGCATTAGTGTTGGCCAATCAAGTGACACTTCAAATTACAAGTTCTTATTGTGCAAGAGTTCTTCCATAGCTTTGCTTTTAGATGTTTTAGAAGTTTTGCAGCTGTTCTGGAATAAATCGAGAGATGTAAAATACTTGAAATTACTACTGCAGTCTTCAGATTTTTGCATAAAATGATAGCGATAATAGTCCTTTTAACAAAGAGTGCCAATTGTGGGGCTGCTGTGCTCTTTAAATCCTTAAAGTTCCTGTCATACTGAAATACAGAAAGTAATTTCTTAGAGTCACAGAATGGCTGAGGTGAGAAGGGACCTTTGGAGATCACCCAGTCTACCCTTCTGCTCAGCAGGATAACCCACAGCAGGTTGCTCAGGGTTTTGATCAGTTGGGGTGTGAGTATCTCCAGGGATGGAAACTTAGAACTAATCTGAGCAACTTATGCCACTGTTTGACCACTGGCACAACAATTTTTCTTTTTTTTTCATTGGGTTGGATTTTGTTTTTTAAAGTTTCAGATTTTTCCCATGTCTTATACTTGCACAGGATTAGAACACACTTAATATCTACTGTGTTATATTCATTACAGATCATATTATTAATTTGATTTTCTGGTAGGTTTAATGTGTTGGAGAAGCAGGGCAAGTTGTGTGGTAGGTTGGTTTTGGTTTTGTTTTTTTTTTTTTGAGTAAGTTCTTTGTGTGGTTATTTTTCAGAAGGTTTTCTCAGAGTATAAGTCTGAGGATTAACCATACTCAAATATTCCAGATGAGAATGAAGATTTACGGAAGCTTGCAGAAATGGAAATTGCCTCCTGTGAAGAAGAGATAGCTGAACTGAAACAACAGGTGAGATCCCCTTATAGAGCCTCTGTTTCCTTGTCATTCTTAAATTAACAAGGCCAGATTGTCTTCTCAGGAGCATTGGAACTAGGTGATATTTATTTAAGGTCTCTTCCAACCCAAATGGATTCTATGATTCTCATCAGTATGTATATGATAAACTCTTTTCCTCCCCTCCTTGCTAGTTATACTCAAATAGTGTCTGTTATCTAAGGAAAATTAAAAAAGCAGATGCTACAGAGACAGCCTGTAAGCAAGTGCGTGTTTCTACCTGAAAACGTTTCAATCAATGTATCTTTTTAAGTCGCTGCTGTAGTCTGGATATACTGTTATGGATGTCCGGTTCTTTATACCCTGGAAACAAAACTTACAGAGTATCAGGCATAGTAGTGGTCTTGAAAAAATATTTTAATAATATATAACTACTTTAGTTGCTACTTTATGTAGGTTTTACAGAGTATCTGTTATTTAAAAAACAGATCATGATCTTTACAATAAAAATCTGTTTAACTTAATGTTACTGGTGAAGTAAAAGCTGGTGTGGTCACATTCTTTATTCCTCAGATAACAATACAACAGTCACTTTATAAATATTTTTGTATATATTTATGATTTTTCCAAAAGAAATAATTATCTGGAGAAAGAAACATCACTTAATGCTAGTAAAGGAAGATGATTGAAAAGCATTTGCAAATCAACCAGAGTTTTGATCCAGCACGCAAAATTGTGATACAGTTTTTTACTTCTCAGGTATCTTTCTTCTGCAGATCAGTCTCTTCAGTTTTAAATAAATAAATGAATAGTACATTTGAGTTGTTGTTGAAGGACTGTCTTCTGAACATCCCTACCTTCTTAGCTCTGCAGTTGAGATGGAGTTAAAAGGAAATCTGATGGGGAGGGAGATGTTCAGTTGTCTTGCAAGCAGTGGCATGAATCCTGCAGTGTCCAAATGTCCTTGCAGTTCTCCTGATGGGGGAAACTTCTGTGATGTTTTGTGGGTCTTGAGAGAGACCAGTGTAGCTTCTGTAACTGTGAACAGACGTGGGGAGCCTTCCTGCAATGCAGCATTACCCACGCTCACCTCTGGCTGGCTGCTGCTTCCTCACTACAGGAGGCATGAGAAGCCCAACCTCAGGGCAACCCAGGGGTCAGTGCAGAGAGCACAGCCTAGGTCAGTCACAGTCTTGTCTTGCTGTTTTGTGCTGTCTCAGTTGAGGATAGTGTCAGAGAGGAGTCTTAGCTGGGTGTTTTTGTATTTACAGATAGTGTTGCTTTTGATTCCTTCAGAAGAAACAGATGAGAGTGATCTGGTCATGGAAGTAACTGCTGGAGTTGGAGGGCAGGAAGCCATGCTGTTCACTTCGGAGATATTTGATATGTATCAACGATATGCTGCCTATAAAAAATGGAAATTTGAAGTATTAGAATACTTTCCCAGTGAAATAGGTCAGTAATGAAAATACTGTAACTTCCTAATAGAAGCTGTACCACTCATTCATATGACACTTTAATTGCCTAACTACAGGAAGCTAGTTTGCACTGTCTTAATTTTAGAAGTGGAAGATTGTTTGGATGTCTGAGTACAATTTTCCTCAGCTTCTGTATTTGAGAATTAAATTCCATTTCAGAAGTACTGTTAAAATACTAAGCTGCTAAAAAGAAAACTTGTCTTTCAGTAGTTTCATTTCTACATTTTGAGCATACTGAAAGACGGGTGCTTGGCTGAAGGAAATTCAGAAAGTGATGAAGATATGTTGTTTTAGGTTTACTTTTTTATTTTTTAGCAGTACAGATTGCATATACTTTTTATTTGGATACGCTCTTCTACTTAGTTAATGTTTTAGTGCTTATAGGTCAGTTTGGTGGCAGATTGAAAGTCTGTTTATTATCATGGATTGGCATAGAGGAATCAGTTTTATTAAAACAATTCTCAAAGTTTCATCTAAAACATCTTGAATTTATTTGAAATAAGATCTGATGTTAAATACAAGGAAATGGGTTGTTTGGATATAGCTCATCAGTAACAGCTGATGGATGAGCAAAATGGGAGAATTGTTGAGGCTTTGAAAGGAGAGATGAGAGATCTAATTATTTTTTAAAGTCTTCAACTAAAATTTCACTGATAATCGGTTTACAGCTTGATGCCAATAAAAGATGTTCCTCTTTTTTCCCTTTTTCCTTATTGCATCTCTTCCTCTCTGAGCAGTCCCACCTAATTTTTTTCTGTCTGTTTTGGTGTCCTTTCACTTAAACTGGCAAAGACTTTTCTTTTTATGACTGGGGTATTTTTTTTGCCTTGTCACTGTGTTAAGCCAGTTCTCATGAGCCTGGGAGCTAGCTTAAATAAGCAGCAACATGGGACTGAATGCAAGGAAGTGGAAAAACTGGATCTTCTGGTGATGATGAGCTGTGAATTTGGTTCAGAAACAATGTCTTTGAAGAGATGGGGATCTGTAGTTTTATACAACAAACTGAGGCAGTGGCACAACAGTTAATTTTAGCTTAGTCCAGATAGTGTGTAAAGTTTCACAAAGATCTTGCTGTCGCTGCATTGTTGCTGACTGCTTTGCATTGGCACTTGTGATTTTGCATCTTTGTAGAGTCTCATCACCAAGTCAATCCACCTGAAAAATAGCACAGGCACAAAAAAATCAATTAGTTTTCAGATAACTGGCACAAGAGAAGAGGAGAAATGCTCACAGGGGTGCTGGAGGCAGAGGTGTTTGGCTGCTGGTGGTGGCAGTGAGAAAACCAGGACCCTCTTCCAGCAGCAAGAAGTTCAGCAAGCTTAAGCCCGCTGTGAAACTGCAATCCAAAACATGGCCAGCCGTGGCAGGGCCTTTGGGTTTTGATTGACAGATTGCTAGCCACATTTCTCAGTAGGATAGATTTGTTAAGTCTGTCTGTGTTAATAGATCTACAGTCTTAGTTATCCATAGTGTCGTAAGTAAAGCTGGCACATTTTGCTGGCACGTTTGGGTATTGCTGTGGAGGGTAATCCATATGTCCTCGTGGGGGTGGATCAGTAGGTGAGCACTTGTGCAGCAGCTTACTGCTCCTAGCTCGGATTGGTTGTGAAACTTCATCTCTAGTCATGCTTTCATCAAGTTGGGTTTTATTTTGGTGAAACTTTGAGAAATGAGAAAAGCTAGGATGTTAGGATATGCAGTCTCTCAGAAAAACTGTAATATTTTTTCAGTCAATACTTAATATAATTGCAGAGAGATTTTAGCAAGCTTTGAGAAATGCAAAGCATCTTTTAATGCTTCTTCTGTTTACTTACACCATATTTTCGACTCAGTGATATTTTCAACTATCTTGAACCTTTCTGTTTCAACAGTGTAGAAATTCACAGCAAATAAATATTCACATCTTTCCCAGCAGAGCTTCTCATGTCAGTGGGCTACTTTCCCCTTCTAATGAAGGTTCTTCTGTACCCTAAAGAAGGATCAAAAATTTGACTCCATGGAAGAAATGCAGTTGGATGTCACAAACTGACAACTTGAAAATCTAGGTGTAGGATTGATTCGTTGTCTGTACTCACTCTTCAAAAAAAGGGAAGCCCTTGTCTATACCTATGTCTATATACTATGGATTTCACTTACACTTCTGGGTTCTTAAAATCTTTATTAGAATTGATTTTAAAAAATGTTATGTCTGTAAAATGTCCAAATAACTTTCTTTAGAGTTCTTAGCAGGTACCTTATTTCAAGGTGATGAACATGAACTCAGATTTTCACAGTATCAGCATCCCCTTTTAGAGTAACTGCTGACAATTCAAGTAATACACTTTTTTTTCAATTTTATGATACTTGAATTCGGTATTGTCTATTATCTAGCTTTGTTACTATTAATAAACTTTTTGTATTGTCAAGAAGTCATTTGCCAAGTAAACTGTTTGCTCAGTTCAAGTGGAGGTAGGGAGAAGAAGCTTCATATTACAATGCATCTTGTTGCTGAAAGAGAGAAGTCATGTTCATCCCCATTTGTGACCAGATAAACACTTTGCCTGGAGCTGAGCCAATTCAGCCTTCAAAGCCAACAGGAATCTGTTTACTTTCTTTTTTGAAAGTAAATGGAATAAACATTGTACAGGTTGGATGGGTGTAAACAGAAAGAGGGAAAGGTCTGAGTCTTCTTTTTATCATGTATAATGGGGAAGACTAGTGTTGCCGTTTTCGTTGAGGCAAGACTCGGATCAGGTAAACTCCAGCAGTCACGTACGCTTCACCTTCAGAGCACAGTTTCACAGTCAGCTTAAGCAAGGGCTGTCTCACCTTCTAGCCAGCTGTATGTTTCTTCTCTCTCGGCTCCAGCAATTTTGAGGCCCCAGTGCTAATTGGATCAGTCCACTGATTTGGCTTGAAAGCCCTGTTATGGTGTAGTTTTAGATCAGCTTGCAGAGTCCTATGATTGGAAGAGAAAGGGAGTTGGGTTTGGCTGCCGTTTTTGTGAAAGCTCAGTCCTTGGACAAAGAACCCGTGACCTCATAGGCATTCTCATTAATGCCTTAATTGGGAAATTGAAGTGATATATTAACCTAGTATGTATCTACCTGTATTTTCTCTTTTAAAGGGCTAGGTTTTTAATGGCTATATTTTTATTTTAAAGTCTGCTGTTTTGCTGAGAGCTTACCTGTGCACTGAAATTAATGTCTAAGAAAGTAGAATGTAAATTTTTGGAAAAATAAAGGCAACCCTAGCTTTTGTCTGCCTCTTGTGTATTTTCTGGTCTTGCGTGACCACATATTATCAAAACAGGTGCTAGAAATAAATTGGGAAGTAGGGGCATTATGCATGGCACTGCCAGTGAAAGGCAAGTTTAACCCTCAGTTTCAAATTATGTATGCTATGCTGAGTGGAGCTAAGCATGCTGGTGGCACTAGGGTGTTGCACCCCATCCATGCTCCATTTTTACCAATTGCATTAGCAAGAGCAAGGTCCTACACTTAAAATGTCAAATTCCCTCATTTCTGAGAGGTGAATTTGACTGAAATCTGAATGTGAGCATGTGTGAATGAGGTGAATGCTAAATAAAGCTGCAGTTAAAAATTGGTTTCAGTCTACTCTTTAATTACTTTATTGAGCTACTCCAAGGTATGCCACTTTGCAAAAATAGCACATTGAAAATTTAGAGCACACGTTACAGAACAAACCCACATGTCATTATTTATCCACTGCCTCACCCTGTAGTGGCAGGCAGAGACACAGATGTGGGACTTTGTCTCAATCTGGGTATAAGATGCCCCATTAAAAAATGAGTACAAACACCCTTGTGCTGTGCAGATCAGATTTCAGGATAGAGTGGGACATTTTATATTAAAGGAGCGAGCACATAGTTAACAAGAGCTAACTATATTTGACAGGCCTACAGCATGTCTGCCAGGGTAAAGGGTTTGTTGAAATTTTATTAGATTTGGCTGTTTCATATTAAACCCATGTTGGTAATGGTTGATTCAAAGCAGTATGACCTAAATACCTGTCATTTGAACCAATTTCTTGGTCATCTATGCTAAGCACTACAGTGCCACAGGCACACTGTTACTATTACAAACTAAAACTCTCCTGAACATATCACAGACAAGGCTGCAGCTCAGGCAGACTGACTATGCCCATGGTATGAATATTAATGCCAGGAGAAGCGAGAGAGAAAACACAGAATGTTAGATTTTGCAATTAACTGTTTATCACATAATTAATACTTGTCAGAAGTGCTCTAACCTTGTAGATAGTCACATTATTTTTACTCCTGACATAACCTGGCTTCTTTCTCAAATCTAGAGGTGTCATGTGATCTTTTTAGTACTTGCTTTCATATATAAAGGAGTAAGTAAGATTTATTACTTAACTATGACACTTAACTAAGACACATGGGTAGGATGCATAGAGGAGAAGTGATGATAAGAGGAGTATGAATAATACTCATCATTTAGTTACAAGGAGCTGGTTCTCTTTTTTCCATTGGATGATAGGTTCTCTACTAAGAATAAAAAAAAAATGATGTTTCTGAAAGCAGCTTTCATAATTTGGTCTTTATGTAAACTTGCTATCGGTGTTAGAGTTCTATTGTGTTTGATGATTTTGTATGGGTACATGTATGTACATTGTTCTTCGGCACTCTTTTTATGTATATAAAAAAATTAAATTGGACTCTATAAAAAGAATCTGACAGTCCTTTACTTGAGATAGTGTGTGAGTATGCGTGTATGGCTTTAAGGTTTCTCTTGCGGGTGTAACACTGCCTAAGCATTTAAATGGTGAATTCATAATTTTAAGAAACAAATTACAATGATGTGTAAAGACACCATTTGAAGTATAACAGCATAGCACCAGCAGTTCTTATGGGTCTACAGTTGTGTTTCTTCTGTATTTAAGGTGGTCTAAGACATGCAGTAGCCAGTATAGAAGGTCTTGAGGCTTACAAATACATGAAGTTTGAAGGAGGAGTGCATCGTGTTCAGCGGGTACCAAAGACAGAAAAACAAGGACGCATTCACACCAGCACAATGACTGTTGCAATATTACCCCAGCCCACTAAGGTAATATTTATCTTTTAGTATATAACAGACTTTACCATGAACAGTGTTTGATACCCAAATGTTTTTGTCTCTCTTTTTATTCTCACTTAATGGCTTTTTTTTTCTTCTTAATTTTAAACTAGGTCATATTTGTTTGGTTGGTTTTATTTTTTATCACAGGGATGAAATAAAGAATTTCTGTCTTTCTTCGTAATCCTGATCTCAAGAAAGTCACTGACAGTTCACTTAACTATAACTTGAAAATACACTGTTACTCTGTCTTGCATGTTTTGTGGAAAACTACATTTACTACCAAGTAAACAAAGACTGACTTATTTTAACAAGGCTCATAGATACTTCTTTTAGCACTTCCTCTTTTCCATTTTTATACTGTCCTCACTTGCCCCTTCCAGAGTGTATGGGTGATAATTAAGTCTCGCTATATTTGCTTCGTTAAAAGCTCTGTTTTGATCTTTGTTTCATGTTGAACTAACAGATTGTCAAAGATGTTACTCCCTCCTGTACTCTCTTGAAGTTATCTTGCACCTTTCTCACAGAGACTACTGCTCCATTCCAGAACCAGAAAAGGGAATATCTTTCATTTTATCTAAAACCCATCTGGTATCAAGTTCAAGTGTTGGTTAATTCTGCTGGAAGAAGAGGGTGCAGGGATTTCAGAAGAGGGGAAAATGAGTGCTAAGGGATAGTTATGTGTTAAGCTACTATTTGTCTGATTTCCTGGGTTCCGTCGTGTTCGAAGTCCAGTCTGACTGCGAAGATTTATTAATATGTTTACACGCGGATTTGAGCTACCACTCATAATCTTTAAAAAGTTTATCTTGCATGAATGTGCCTCATAAAATAAACTGACTTTTCATATTTGATACCTGTATGGAAAGAAACAATATAAATACATGCTTTTTTGTTTTTCTTTTTTCTTTTTCTTTTTGTATCTCGTGACAGATGACTCTGCAAATTAATCCAAAAGATCTACGAATAGAAACAAAGAGAGCTAGTGGAGCTGGAGGCCAGCATGTCAATACCACAGATAGTGCTGTAAGGATAGTTCATATTCCAACAGGTGCTTCATTTTTTACTTAGTACAAGACCTACATTGCAAAATTCTTGTCAGAATTTCTTTTGAAACAATGGTTGTATTTTCAAACCTGGACAACAGCAGAGCAGAGTTTTCATACAGTTTTCATGTGTGTTCGTAGTAGTCTAAATGCATCATCCTGTGCCCACTCCAATTTTTAATAGTAAGGACTACTGGCTTCAGTAGGTAAGCTATCCATTTGCCACTAAACATAACACTCTACAAGCACCCAGATCAGTTCCTGTCAAAAAGTTGTATTTAAGCTTTCAAATAATGAAAATGACACTGAAAAATGGAGTAGGTTGAAATCTGATGATCTGCCATTTCTTGACTAGTCTCCAAAAGAGAGATTGCTCTATTTCCATATTAAAGTGTTACTTTTAATTACAGAGTCTGCTCAGAATGCCAGCTTCCACTTGTCTGCTGGCTTCTTTCCTATAGATGACACACGTAATTAGGAGGCCCATCCCTCTGGGTCAGGTTAGGAAACATAGGAGGGATATGGTACACCCTCAAATCCTACCTGATTTTAGCTGTCACATGTATTTTTTTATTGCCATTTCTAACCCTTTTACTTCCCTCTGAGCAGTCCTCCACAGCTGCATTGACTTCCATGGCATTTTAACTTTTCCTCTTCTATACCACAAGCATTACTCAGGCTTTACAGCCTCAGGGTAATCCTGAGTACTCTTTATCTTCACGTATCCAGATTTTTGACACTGATTTATTTGTATTTGTTTAAGACATGGATCCATTCTGCACTTGTTGCATCACCTTAGTAAAGTAGAAGATAAATAGCAGAGAGGATAAAATTCTATATACCACTGTGTCATGACAAAAGATACTCCAGACTGAAAAAGTTTTGGATTACCTGCATGTTTGGATAAAAACACAACAAACTAAAACCAGCAGTTGATCTTAGTTTTTGCTGAATGCAGGTATTAGGGTATGTTATAGAAATCTAAAAGTGTATTGCAAATTTTTTCACGGTTATATATGGCTAATAGGAGGATTTATATCTCACGTTATCTCTTCACTTTTTCCTGTTCCACCATTCTCTTCATTTCTCTGATCTCTCTTCCCTTACAATTGTTCTGTTACCTCTTCTATTTCTCTCATCCTAAATCTTGTTTAAATCTTCACTGCAATCCAAAAGGTTGTTTATAAATAAGTCTTTCATAAAGTAATACTATGTAGTCTTATAAAACATACTTTAATTTTACCAGAGTTACTTAAAATAGATCCAAATTACAGTTTATCTTGTGCTGTCTTATTCCTATATTTCTTCTCCCTACCCCTTTCTTGGGCTGTTCATTTCTTGTCTTGAATTACATGTTTCGGGATGAGAAAACACACTTTTTGTTGTTGTTGTTGTTCATAAAATAGTCCCCACTTTTTTATATTCTGATCGTATTCTATACGCTCGCTATCTCATATATTTTACTGCTCCTTAAATCTTACATTTCCTGGAACTGTGGCCAAAAATTACCAGTATTCAAGGTGTCTTCTGTAAGTCAGATCATATCACGTATCTTTTATTTCATTATCCACCTGTTGTCCAACATGCAGAATTAAATTTCTTGTCTTATGGCTTAAAACACCTGTACAATTCAGCCTGCACTTCTCTTCCAAAATGTATTATTAGACATTAGTAAGTCTGGACTTCTACATTCCCTTCTACATTCTACATATGGAAGAAAGAAACAGTTTAATGTAACATAATAAAAATTTTCTAGAAACTGCAAAACTATTTTAGTATGTGTTAGTCTTAAATGCTAAATGTCATGATATTTTTGACAGGGATCGTGTCTGAATGTCAGCAAGAAAGATCTCAAATTAGAAATAAAGAGAAAGCTATGCAAATGCTATGTGCTAAACTATACAGTGCCAAACTAGAAGAAGAAACTAAAAAGAGAAACAGTGTTCGAAAGATTCAGGTAAGTTTTGTTTAGTAACAATATAATTCTGTACAAGCATATGTTCTTACGGTAACCTCTGTGTTGAACTCCAAGTAGTAAATGAAAGTACAGAGGAATAGGAGCCCAGGAAGGACTTATATGAGGGAAAAAAAATAGTCATAGAATCATAGAATGATTTGGGTTGGAAGGGATTTTAAAGGTCATCTGGCTCCAGTCGCCCTGTAATGGACAGGAACACCTTCCACTAGACCTCCCTAAAAAACAAAAAGTTGTGGGGTCCACAACTTCTCTGGACAATAAAATTACATTTTGCTTGATCAGTAGAGGTCGTATATTAACCAGACTTAAAATTTCACTCGTACGTAAATTCTAGAGATTCAGTGAAACAAACTGCATGTTTGATTGCAGCATGCCATCAAGAAGAGCCAGAATAGTGTTAGAAAAAGATGGAGTAAAATTGTTCTTTTGTATGTTTGAGAACAATTACTGCAACCACTGAAGTGATCTGAGTCATATGTAACTGTAAAAAATTTTAGATAATCATAGGAGGAAATCTTTCAGTTTAGATGCATAATCAATATTTCATAATTTTTATAAAAAGATGATGATGATAAACTGATTCTTCTTGCTCAATAGGTTGGGACTAAAGGAAGATCAGAGAAGATCAGAACTTACAACTTTCCACAGGACCGGATTACAGACCACAGAATAAGCAGATCAGTACATCATGTTGAGTCTTTCATGCTAGGGGAAGAAATGCTAGATGAAATGATACAAACTCTAAGAGAATATGCTGATTTTGAATCTTTAATGGAAATTATTTCAGAAAATGAAAAAGAGAATTCCTCCTGAACATTGCTCTTTCTCAGCAGATGTTGTAAGGTCTGCAAGGAAGCTTCTTGGAGTACTACCCAGAAAATGGAACTGCTTTTCAGATCATGAAAAACACTACAATTTGTTTCCTCGCGACTAATAAACAGTTTTCTTACTTGCTGTGTAAAAGACTTTATTATCTTCATGTGAGACATTATTGCTGCAGCAGTCCATTTGAAAGGTAAATTTGACTGCACCAGAAGGAACTGCAGTTTTTAATTTTCTCCACTGAGAAGATACTGATACACCACTCTCGAAGGTATGCACACATTAAAAAATGAGGTATTTGTAGTTCCAGTTTTCAGTAGCTAACAGTAGCTTAAATGTCACTACAGTGTCGAATAGCTTATGTGAGAGAGCAAAAAAAAACTTAATTTCTTTGAGTGATTCTTACCTATCTACATATCTGTTAATCACTTAAAATGCCATGAGAGGGAGTCTAAGTTCATCTCCATCGTGTTTTCATATCCTTCAGAACAAAAGTCTAGGAATATCCCTTTTTCCAGAAAAAAAAAAAGCTGTGGAACGCAAGTAACAAATCGTATGAGTTGGTTTTTGAAAGAATGTTTCTGTTCTTGAGTCCACAGTGAATTGTTACAGTATTGTTCGGCTGATACTTTAGTCTCCACTTGGCTTCGCTTCCGTCCTCCTGTATGCTTTTCATTGACTGTCCAATTTATTGATTTTCTAAAAGTTACATGGTGTGACAGGCATCTTAGTCTTTTTGTCTATCTATTTAACACAATTGTAAGGCATTCCATACCTTTATCACTTTGTTTTTAGTAAAAACTGCATTGTAACTACGATTAAGTTCCAAATCTTTTAATTAAAGACACATACCTTAACTTCAGATGTAGGAATATCTATCTGCGTAAGGTGAGGCATACATATATCCTGTTGGCAAGCATGAGGTCTACATTCACTAATAGTTTTACAACTCTGGGCACGTAAAAAAGTAAAAAGAAACATTGACTCATTAGATACTGATTGGCACAGAAACTAGGACTGAAGTCTTTATTCCTTCCAGATCAGTACTGCAAATGGAAGATTACAGAACACTTGTTAGAGTCTTGCTGACTTGACTTAAAGCCAGGCTCTCTTACATCCAGTGATGGATGGAGTTTGCAATGATTTCTAACTTTAGCTTCATATTCATCCAGACAAATAAGAGCCATCAGCTGGGTCTGAGTGCTGGATTACTGCATGAAAAACTTAGATAAACTTGTAGCCTGTCTGGCCAAATCCTGCCTGGCTCACAGCCTCCCTGTTCTCATCTAGCTCTTGAACAAACACTAGAGGTGGTGTTGCCTTGCAAGTGACCAGCCTCTGACCCGTGTGAGAAAAAACAGACGTGATGTGCTTCTAGCAGGAGGCTGACCTAGGTATCCTAAAAGTGGCATCTGACAGGACTTCACTGTCCTTGGCTCGTCTTGGCAAGCCTTACTCAATTTTAACGCAAGGGATGTTGTCTCTAAAAATACAACTTCCCTGAACTGGGAGCAGATTGCATTTCCAGCAGCAGCAGTGGGGATCCTTGCACTGATGTTGTCTCTAAAAATACAACTTCCCTGAACTGGGAGCAGATTGCATTTCCAGCAGCAGCAGTGGGGATCCTTGCACTGGTGTCCAGTCAGCCTAGCTTCCCGTGGTGCTCCTGCTCACTCTGCAACTGCTGGTGGCGTTGGTCATGCTTTAAAATAAATACAATTCTTTTAAGGGAAGGAGCCCAGATGCAAGATCCACTACCTGACTTAAATCACAGAACCACAGAATGGTTAAGGTTGGAAGGAGCTGCAGTGGGTCATCGGATCCAACCTCCCTGCTCAGGCAGGGTCATCCTAGAGCACATGGCACAGGATTGCGTCCAGACGGTTCTTGAGTATCCCCAGGGAGGGACAGAATCCTTCCCCGGCAGAGGAGCTTTGCACACTGGGAGCGTGTCAGGATGATGGGAGGATCCCAGGTTCGTCCATTTAAAAAACCAAACGCAGATGTAGCTGGGCGCCAGGCTGAGCTTAGGCGCGTGTCACTCCCGGGGCGGGGAAGGCGGCAGTTCCTTGGGGAGAGCGCCGCGAGGCCGTGCGGGTGCCGGAGGGCGGGAGGAAGGGGCGGGCGGGATCCACGGCCGGGCGGGAGCCTCCGCCGAGCGGGAGCCGCGGCCGCGCCGCCCGCCTCTCTCAGAGCCGCCAGCGAGGGAAAACGCCGGGCCGGGCCGGCACCGCCCCCCGCGCCCGCATTGGCCCCCGCCTTCTGACCGTCTCCCATTGGCCGCGTCCCGCCCGCGGGCGCGGCGCGATTGGCCGGCGCGGTTTTGGATACCAAATTCAAAGTTTTTAAAAAGCGCCCGGCGAGCGCGGACCACACCACTGCCCGCTGGCGCCGCATCTGAGGTGAGCGCTGCTCCGGGGTGAGCCATCCGTCCTCCAGCCGGTCCGCGGCTGTGGGGCTCCGTGCTCAGGGCTCCGCGGCTGGACCGGGTCGGGCCAGCGGGGCTCCGCCGCCAGGGCTCTGTGACCGGGGTGGCGGGGGCTGCCGGCGCACTCAGCGACGGGGCTGGGAGTGCTGGCGGCGCTGCGCGGGGCGTCAGACGGGCTGGGGACGGGGATCCCCAGCGGCTGCCCGGTCCGGCTGCCCTCCGCAGCCTAGCCCTGCAGCTATCCCGCCGGCGGGACGGGACGGGAGGGAACGGGACATGGGCGGCCACGGAGCGCCTCCATCCCGCCAACGAGCCTCGTGTGGGGTGCTCTGGGCTGCTCGCCGCACTGGCGGGTCCGAGCCGGGGTGGGGAGCGCAGGTCGGCTCCCGCCGGCGGGCAGCGCGGGCGGGGACGCGCCGCGCTGTCTCCCGCTCGCCGGGCCACGCCGCCGGAGGGGGCATCCCCCCGGCTCGCTCCTGCTCGCCCCACCACCAACATTCTAGGGGGAATCCTCTAGTGCTGGAGAAAGGGGGGATCCCCGAAGGCGTAGGGTGAGGGTCCCGGGGCCGTGGGGCACAGTGGAGCCGGAACTCGGTCTACCTGCCGCCGACCCGGGCCATCTTGAGCGCTGGGCGGGAGAAGCCTGACAGCGCTGCGGGGGCCCGCGGCTGAGCCCGTTCCTCCGGAGGGTCGGGGCCGGCCTTGATGGGGGGACATTTTCCAATTCATTAGGATTTCAGCCCAAAGGCTCCTTTGCTCCCTCGCAAGGAAGAAGGGAAGGGAAGGAGGAGGCTTAGCCAGGGCTTGCATCTCTCACCTAACTCACACTGCTCAAAACCATAAGCGTATTTGTTCCTTTCTTCCACTAAAAGTACGTACAAAGAAGGGACCTTTCCTCTGAATCGTTCATGAAACCTTTTTCCAATGCTTCTTTCCAAAACTGCTGGAATTGCTTAAATCCGTTAAAATTCTTACTCAAATGGGGGAGCTTATATTTCCTACGGACTACAAAGCATGTTGAAAATTATTTCCCCTTTAGATTTAACGGGGCAACGATGCCTTCCTTCAGCCCTCGCCCATCCCCCCGCAATTGTTAATATAGAAAGCACTGTTTTTCGGGGGGGAGGGGAAAGAACTGGGCAAGGAAAGCTCATTTTCCTTCACCCTCTTAAAATCATGCTTGCAAGTAATCTTTATTTCTCTCCGGCCATTGTTTAAGGGTGGCTGCTTTTCTTTGTAATTTACACATCCATGTGAGCCCTTAAGTTTTTCGTGTGCCACCCAGCCTCTTCCGTTTTTAAAAATGCCAGATACCTGGCTGCAGCAGCAGCATTGCCTCTGGTCTTGGATTTAAACTTTAGGCTTCTCTGGTACGGATATACCCCTGCACAGCCCTGCTGTCACTCGTGGACCGTCTACCACTGGTGCCCCTTGCGGGGACCGCAAGTGTCCTGACTGTGTTGTTACATTTAGAGTAGGAAGTGGAGGCATTTATAAACTATTCTGGTGGAATGGTGATAAAGTAAATCAGCCAGTCAGTTTCCTAGCACTAGTCATATGCAGCATAAAACTCTAGTTCTGAGAAGATCTTACATAGGTTGAATTAGTGGTTCTTCAAATCCGTAGTTCCACTAGTTGTATTTCAGACACTAAAGGGTGAGTTAGATAACAGTATGAAATTCATAATGCAGAAGGAAGACATGGTCAATTCTTTCTGAGAAGAATAATTTGTGATGTAGTTTACACTGTGTTGTAATACTGTCCTTGTTGTTTCTTGCAGGATACAAACAAATGAAATCAAACCTTAACCGTTCCTGCAAAATGAAACGTGATTTTGATTGTGCATCTCTTTGTGCTGGGTTTACACCACTGAAATCTGCTGTAGAGAAAACAAGACTGGAAAAATCCTGGCCCTTGAGTTACAAGGAAGGCTTTTGTAAAAGCTGTGCAAAAGAGCATCAGAAAATACTCCCTAGTGACTCATATCATGCAGCCACCAGAAATCTAGAACTTGAAGATGGAGGAAGACCCATACATAACAAAGAAAACAAACAAGTAACCCACAGACTTGATGAAGTTATCTATGAAATGGAGGCACTGGAAAACAGTAAACTTAATGAGGACAGTGGTTATTCCTCTATGTTAAGTACTCAGTACACTGATGCAATAGAACATGAGGATAGTATACCTTTGGCTGGGAACCTCTGTGGCACACCAAAACATTGTCTCATGAAGAGCCAAAACCAAGAACAGTTTTCAAATAAGACTTTGTTGCCAGTAAGCCATTATGAAGAAATGATTTGTTCAACTTTGAAAAAAAATGGTAAAAGAAATCTAAAGTCTTGGGCTGCTATAGACAGAATTGTTTTTAGGGGAAAAGTTGAACTTCGTCATTTAATTGGAAAGAAAATGGGGCTAGATAGAATAGACATTCTTGCTGAGCTCTTCCAGAAGAATCTGAAGCATATATTAGCAAACATTTTAAGGCATCTCAGCGAGGTGGATTTAATAAAGTAAGTATATTGATTTCATTATATTTCATTGGGAAAGGAAACAGCCTAGTCAGATGGATTAATGTTTTAGATATGGGGCTTGTGACATTTACTGAATGTTTAGTATTATGTGTTAGTATATTAAAACCTGAACTGACAATGTAAGCCATGATATTTATGGAGAATATCTTTTCCCGAGAAGGCAATTAAAGACTACAACTGTGAACATGTTCCATCTTTACATGAAAGAAAAATATTACAGTTATTCTTGCTATTAAATAAATCCTTTCCTAGGAGGCAACTGATATATTTGTATTGTCGTTGCAGTTTTGCCAAAGTCAGCACAACGTGGCGGAAGATTCTACAAGAAGATAAATGGATTTTCCAAATGTATAGTAAAGCTGTGAAAAACCTCTCTGTAAGTTGCTGCACCTGTTAGATAATTTGTGCTCAACCATCTGTGTCTTTCTGCTATTCCAGGACTTAGCCTTAAGAGATGACAGAAGAGTTTCTTAGGTTGAAAACTGTCACTGGAGTGTCTGAGCTTGTCCTGTCAGCCCTGTCTCAAGTGTTGCTAGTCACATCAGTGTCTTTGGGGACCCCAAGGAAGGTTGACTGAGAAGGTGACCCAAGGAGAGACGCAGATGTTCTTAGGAACTTCCACACATCCTGTGTTACAGAGAAGGGCAAGAAGGAGAGGGTCACTTCCAGCATAGCCCTAGAGACTCAGTAGAAGCTTGCTTACTTCATCGTCCCCACTGATCCAGAAGGGAAAGAGACTGAAACAAACCACTCAGCTGGCTGTGCAACTCAGGGGTCTCTGTACTTTCTAGCAGGAGTCTCCGAATTCCAATGTGCTGGCTACAGAATACTAAAAAGTGTTTCGTATGTGAGCTATTCCTAATGCCTCTTTGTCCTATGAAATAAAACATACTAGATCCAACCACACTGGCATTTCACTTTATCAAGTCAGGATTCTTAAAACACTACGAGTGTCTTTCTTGGGAGATGGAGAGACAACGAAACAAGGCTTAGGATCTGTCACAGTATAATGTAGTCAACCAGTTTGAGTTTTTAGGTAGTATTTTACAGTGCTAGCCTGTTGCGGTGAAACACTTGGACACCACTGAACATCCAACCCATAGAATTTGATTTCCTTCCTGCCACTGTGTGCTTTTTTGTTTAACCTGAACTGGAAACCTGGAAAATTGGTGGGAGGAGTTTACTTTTCACAATGAAAGCTTCAAGCACTCCTAATCACCATAAAGAATTAGAAATACTGCTTTGTGCTATAAAACATTGTGATCAATGGGTTACATGCTCCGCCTAAATAATTACTGTGTTAATCTGAAAGTAGGATGACATAATAGATCGTTGTTTTGATGGCCTGTTCTAACAGACAGCTGTTCTATGCATTTATAGCAGAAGTGACTGAGAAAGTTGAGATCAAATTGGTAACATACTCCTTGGTGTGATGCTTTATTAACTGGAAACCAGCAGGAAGGATCAAAAATTAGTTGTTGACTTCTGTTAAAAAACCAGTATCAGGTGAGTCTCTTTTCAAATTTAAGTCTTGTTTTTCTTTTTATCAGAATGGCCCGAGGGCACCAGAGCATGCTGCAACAAGGGAGTACGTTCTCTGCAGAGTGTCTTTAGCTTCCATTCAGAAAGCAACCCCACCAAAAAACCTAAACAAGAAAAATACCAGATCCAAAGCATCTAAGAATCACAGCAGGCTTGTGGAGTTTTCTGAGGTAACTGGTGATTTCCATTCATCTTTAGTTTCTCACATGTTGTCTGGCACATGATCAGCTTGTAAAGCATATTTCTGAAAGTAGTATCTCCTATTTCAAGTGCTTGTAGTTCTTATTAGTATGGCTGCCAGTTTTTTGCTTAGTATGCCTATTTTAAATCCCACAAAACCTGTCAATTTTGCTTCAGAACTGATGGACAATTTAAAGGGGAAAAAAAGGGGGGACCAAAGACTAAATAGTTCCTATTTTTTTAAAAAATAAGCAACACATACTTTTTGTGTTCCTTCTATGTTGTTTTTTTTCCCAGCTAATTATCTGGCATTAAAGTGATTTTTTTTTTTATCTACAAATTTATACTTCTCAACAGACAAACAGCCTGTTTCCCTTCACCTTGTTATTTTTCTTTAGCTGTCTTTTTTTTCCACATATAGGTGCAGGTCTATGTTGCAAATACTTTATAAGACTTTTAAAAATATGTATTGAAAGTTGTTGTTTGTTAAAAAGCAATAGATTTTTCTAACTAGAAAAAGGTTTTATGCTCAAGCTCAAAAGTCTTATTCTGCAAACTGATGCAATAAGAGAAGATATAATGGCATTGGAAAGTATGATCCAGATTCTCTACTACTACTATATAGGGCTTTGTAGCATTAAGAACGTGAAAATGTGCTGTTAGTAGCCATCTAAAATTTTGTTCCTAAAAGACATATATGTCTATACACAACACATTCAGATTATATAAACATTCTGCTATTAACAATTGAATGATATAAGGTGTTATAAAGGTCTGTAATTTTCTAATGCTGAATTATTTTGAAAGCGGATATGGTTTTGTGTCAAAAATTAATTAATTGGAAAGAAAAAGGAATTGCTTCCATTTGGTGTCTCAAGCTAAGTGCTCTACAGCTGAGATTTCTGAACACATTTCTCCTTTTTCAAAAATATCAATGATTGAAATAGAATTCAGATTTCTTTTCTTTTTTTTTTTTTAATTAAAGTTAACTAAATCACCATCCTTGGATGGGGTTTGGAAGATTCAGGAGGGCTGTTTTTCTTACTGCTTTTGATTTAGCCTGTCCTTCAAATTTTAAATTTAAAGAATTTGAAATTGGCTACCTCTATCGCAGTACAAAGTATATAAAAAAAGTACATAAAAGTTATAGTCTGATTGTTACTGTTCAGTCTGCATCAGAAGTTGATATAAGAATTAGGCTAAATTTTTAATTTATCTCTATAGATTAAGAGAAGCTATAATACGTTTTGTGGCATTTAGATAAAATCAGGAAATGCTTAGACAGTTTACTTACCCTCTGCTCATGATTTTCTCTGTATGCTTTTTCCAACAGGCTGCCAAGACCTTGAAAAACACTGAAAGCTTTAAAGCCTGCCATCGCTGTGGCTCACCTGCAAAGTATGACTCCTATCTTCAAAGAGCAACGTGCAATCGTGAAAGTTGTGGCTTTGACTTTTGCACAAAGTGCATGTGCAGCTACCACAGCTCCAGTGACTGCATGAGTGGCAAACCAGTAAAACCTACCTCTATGCCAGGGCCACTTCCTGGGACTAGGAAAAGCAAACAGAATCTAAAGAGATTGTGACCCATCCCTCCCAATACAAATTGTCAGTTGTACCATAATTTTTTTTTTAATCCATCTACAAAGAAAATGTCTTCTGCTATTCTATATTTATAAAGAAGTTAATTCTATTACTCCTCTGTACTCTTTAACAGTCTTGTTCAGAAGTGTTTTAAAAGCATTTCTAGTGCTGTCAAGTGCGGTGAGCGAAGCCCTTTTTAACTTCAAATTATGGGGGAGTCTAGATTTTATGATTTTTCAAAGCTTTGGCTTTGATTTTTAAATGCAGACCTTCATAATACCATTTTCTCTGATGATTTCTCTTATGTGAATCTTAAATTGCTCTTCCTTCATTTCTTCATTCAGAAAGCTCAGGTTTTCCTTGAACCAAGGTGATACCTTTTCCAACTTTAAAAAAACAGTACTGTATGTTGGCTATATTGCTAAAAAATACTTGTTCTTTTTTTTTGAAGTTATAATATTAATTTTAATATTTGTATATATTTGTAAATACTATTCATGTTTGTCTTGTAAATGTGAAAATAAATTGCTGATCTCAACAACTTCATTGGCAAATCTGAACTTCCTATTTATCATCCTAGAAGATTACTTCTCATTCCCTTTTCTCAAGTTTCTAGTATGTGCTTCTTAAAAACGTTGATTTAACAAAGTACAGGTCTTCTGGGTTTGTGTGAAATGTACTGAATCCATTCTCATGCTGTGTTCTGCAGCTGGATTCCATAAATATTTTGTCTGTTCGAGTCCACTTAAAGATATGCTCAAGACTGGAGAATGAAGGGTAGAAGGCTGCCAAGTTGATTAGAGGTCTGGAACACCTCACATGAGGAAAAGCTGAGAGTATTGGGTTTGTTCAGCCTGGAGAAGAGAAGACTTCAGGGTGACCTAATTGCAGCCGTCCAGTATGTAAAGAGAGCATACAAGAAAGATTGAGAGAGACTTTTTTACAAAAGCATGTAGTGACAGGACAAGGGGGAATGGCTTCAAACTCACAGATAGTAGGTTTAGATTGGGTGTTAGGAAAAAATTCTTTACTCTGAGGGTGGTGACTGTGCACCGGAGCAGATGGCCCAGAGACGTTGTGAACTCCCTATCCTTGCCCTAGCAGTGGAGTTGTAACTAGACCTTTAAGGTCTCTTCCAACCCATGCCATTTTATAATTCTGTGATTCTATTATGCCTTGTTCTGGTAATTAGACTGTACCATCTTTATACGCAGGTAACCACAGTGAGTCTGTTAGGCTAAGCTCTGATAAATAAGTATTATAAGCAAAAGTTTGTTATAAAATTTTCATCTGTGTCTACTGAAATTCCTCTGTCCTGAAGAACACAGATAATGTGATCTGAACAGAACTGCTATTTCCTACAACGATTTAAAGAACTGTGGCACAGGCATTCACTCTTAGACTGGTGTTGTAGTGTATGATACATTTTGAATGAAAACTTGTGTGTCTGTTTGTGGCTGTTACAAACTTAACAGGTTTACCTTTTCAGATTTTGAGCTTACTAAGGGGAATGCACTCTCTAGCAGGCCTAACAATTTGTACACAGAGAAAGTGGAGAACAGCTGCCTTTTTTTTTTTATTTATTTTTTCGTTGTTAGCTGTAGAAATTTATCTGCTCATGCAGAATTTTGAGAAAAAATCTGTGTTACCTCTAGATAAGAGGGAAGAGTTTGACTACATGGCTTCAGTGGTCCCAACTGGGAATGAAGAATATGAAGAAACAGACATTTTTTTGCCAATTTGTGAGTGCTAAGAGACACTTAGCTTTTACCGGAAACCTTTGTTGGAAAGGTCAAATTATTTGACTTTTAATGAAGCTTTGGAGAAGCTGTAATGGATCTGCTGCAAACCATTGTGTCTGTTTCTTTTCTCTTGCCCAAGTGTTTTTGTTTTTTATGATCCTCAGATCCTCACCTACCAGCCTTACTTTTAATAATTAGAATAACATTTAAGATGACAGCCTTCATCAGGTGGGTGACACTCCTTAAGGACCTTAATCTTGCAATTTTCTTATGCAAAATTTCTAAAGGATGGGGATCTGTGGTGGCCAGACAGCTATTTCCTCCTTTATGGTAACCTGGCCTGGCAGTTGAAACCTTCCCCAACAACACTGAGCACTGGACCTGTGTAAAAACTACATCTTATTGAAAGCCACATGATGATTGGTCTTCTCAAAAATGTGGACAATCAGACCCCACCCAGTCATGCTAGCATCTGCTGCTGAGAGAGAAAACAGTTCCTCAGAGAGTGAGGGTGTTGAATGTTAGTATCAGTAGGTGCCCCAGCTGGTGCTAAGGAGAGACTGATTTATGTGGCAAAGGTGGGAACAGATTGTTGTTAATGTCTGTGCTGTGCCTATCTTGGACCTGCCTTTGATATGTAATCAATGTGAGAGTCAGACCTAGGACAAGAGTACAACACTTGAGATGAGTTGTCCCCAGGTACTACAGCTGTTGTCAAAAGCCTCTTTCAAACTCAACCTTTGCAGGAATGTGATAAGCTTCTTACCCGCACTGCATACGTCTTTCAGATCTCCAGAAGGTGATAAATACCTTCAGGCTGCCAGAGTCTCCCTGCCTGAATGGTGCAAGTACAGATTTCTTCCAGTTACTTATCTCTAGGAATGGCTCTGCATGTTGAGGAAGGGTGGGACGTTTCTCTGCTCTGTAAATTGCTGTGGCTAGGAGCTGTTTCTCCCAACTTGAACAACTATGGAAACAGATTATTCCTTAGCTTCATCCTGACCCCAGCTGGGAGACAAACAGAAGAAGGTGTTTAGGAATTTCTGAGATCAATATTGAGTTTCGTAGCTTCTATTTCTTGCACTTAGGATGCTGTCCTGAAAAATCCAAGGAGTTGCTCAAGATGCTTACACCTTCCTGCAAGTCTTTAAAGGCTATTTCAGCTGTCTCACCACAGCAAGCAGAGAAGCTGAAGAGAAGTGCCAGAGAGTGATGATCATGATAGTTACTTGCACAAACAAGGATTAGTTTGTATGCACTTTGATTTATCCTCCAGCAAAAGCCTTTGTGCTCTGAGGACTGTGGAACATGTCAGAACCACAACAAGAGAAAACAACCCTCTTACTTCAACTCTGCAACTGCTGGCACCTTAGCTCAGCTTGTCATCTCAGAGCCTGATTTCTAGCATGTGGCAAAACTGCAGCATGTGTCACAATGCTGTCACTAGCCAAGGATTTCACTGCAAGAAAGCAACATTTTAGCATGTTTAATATTTTGTTAGATTAAAAAAGAAAAAAAAAGTAAAACTCATAAATAAAACTCTGTGAGTGACCACTCTCAAAAAAGCTCTGAATATTTAGCCCTAAAAAGATAAGGTCTGCACTGACTCAGAGTGTTTAAAGAAAAGGAATCTAGATTAAGATTGTGATAAGGTTTCCTCACCGACTCCCAAAGCCAAGGGCTGACAACCCCATTGAGGAAATTATTCTGTATTCTAGAGATTTTTTTAAATGAAATCTGTTCTGGAAAGGGAAAACCACGAGATGGTGCTCTTGACACATTCACTGTATGAAGCCAGATTCATTTAGTTTCTTTTGCTGTGTTCATGGAGTGTGTACTCCCTCCACCTCTGCTGACTGTAGCTATACATCTAGTTATCATGGTCATTGGGAACGAGATTAAATCTGCAACTAAAAGAACAAAACACAAACCTTGAATTCAACTACTGATTTTAACATTTGTTTCAAACATATTTGTGTAGGATATGTACATATTTGCTAAGCTTAAAAGTTTACAGGTGCCTTTCATAAAAGCTTTATCATGATGCTAGGTGCATACGACTTTTTTAAGGAGTGATTGGCTGCTCTAAACATGAGCTATATTTTACCCACCTTGGGCACTTGTAGTTTTAGTTGGAGAGCAAAGTCACCACTCCAAAGCAGTTGGTGCAAGTCGTACATCAAGCCCCCAGTACAGGTCTGGAGCAAGCAGTGAACGGAGGTTTGCCTGGGGTTGGACACTGTGTTCCTGATTGACAAAGGTTTGGTGAACACCTCAGCTGCACAACAGCTGTGGTGTCACCTCGACATGTTTTCTGGCAGAAGCTAATGTTGCTGACTTGCAAAATATCTAAAAGGCACAGCATTCATATGTCACTTCTTGTAGAGTGCCTCCATTGTGGTTAGGAGGAGCTGGTGTCTTGAGCTGAAATGTTATTACCTGAATGCAAGGATGGACCAGGCAATTACTATGATATATGCTTGATTTTGGAAGCCACTTGCCATGAAAGATTCCCCTTCTAATACATTTTAAATCTGGACTAGAGGATGAGGAGTTACAGAGATGGAAACCTGCTGGATTGTGACTCTACCTAAGAATGTACAAATTTCCACTCGATTTTAATATAACCTTGTCAGAACGGTTTCTCCTCTGAAGTAGTCCAGGGGAAAATAAGGATACAGGGCAAAACATGGTTCTGATATTCCCAGCACAAAATAAAAGCAGCTAGGGTTTTTTTGAGTCTGCTGGCACATGCAGAAATACTTCCAAGGTTCAAATGAAGAAACAGACATTCTTGTAGTTGCCACTGAGATGGCTCATCAGCATCTGAGGGTTTTTCTTTTAAAGTTTAATATTGCTCTACTCTTTGCATTAAGAACTGCCCTCATGGTACCTCAGTCCTGCCCTCAAACAAGCCAAGGGCCTGGGAGACACCTTAAGAAATAAAGATGCAAAAACAATGCAGTTTACTGACTGGTCTGTAGGTTTTGATTCAGCTCTGGGGAAATACAAGCAGCTCCCTGCAGCCCTCAGCCAGCTGCTGTGTCAGGGCCTGCCCATGGCCCAAAGAACAGCCTGAGGATATTATCTGGACAAGAAAGTGCATGGCTGGAGGGAGGGAGGGACCCATGCCCCTCCACTGCTGTATTTTCCATCTCTGGAGTGCTGGGCTCCTAAGATTTTGGGAGGTGGCAATGGTACTGTTGCCCTTGGTGCAGCTGTGCCAGGCCAGAGGAGCAGGTGGGCGGGTACTGGAGCAGGGTTTGGATGGAGCAAGGTTTGCTCTGGGGCACGGTGCGGGACAGAGGAAAGGTTGGGGATGTCAGCTGAGAAGGCTGTAAGTCCTTGGATGAGGGGGCAGTCTCTGTCCAGGACTATGGCTTTTCAATAGCTAATATAGCATGCCTCGTGTGCGTGTGCTTGCTGAAAACCAAAGGCCTCTGGGCTTTTGACACTAGCTTGCAGCCAGATCAATATAGTAATGGTAAATGCTGGTGTTGGGTTAAAAGACCACTCTGGCTTCCTCAGCCCACAGTGTCACACCCACACTGAGAGTATCACAGGGGTTGTGGGTGTCTCCAACCTAAAGTATTTGCTGTGGGCATGTAAAGCTTAGGCAACCTTCAGCCACTGGGCAGAAGGATTGGACCCAGAAGACACCCCTGCGTGTTTCAGGAGGAGGTATGGCTCCTCCAGGGCTAACACAAGCTACAGCTTCACATGAGAGGCTTGGGACGGATACAGCTGTGCTGGCTACTACCTCCCAAAATTCCTCTCTGCTGTCTGCATGTGTCAGCTGTGCGCCCACCAGAGAGCGCAATGCCCCTGCTCAGCAGGGCTGAAGGCTGCTTCCAGAGGCTCCACTGGAGCCGGCTCATGCATGAATCATAATGCAAAAGTGATGACACAAGAGTGCTGAGACTCACCTCTTATGTTTAGTGTCATTTTACGAGGGTCTACCTCGGCTCAGTTAATTACATTGCACAACAGATTTTCGTTAGTCATATGTAGATCTAATTTTCAAGATTGTCCCCAGGTACCAAATTAGTAGAGAAGACATCAATTGCAATTTGCTTACAAACATACTTTAAACACCAGCTGCTTGTAAAAATACATATAATGTTTTTAAATTAAAAAGCTCTGTGTTGCCTTAAAAATACTTGCAACAGGCAGCATAACAGTACATTTATTCTCTGCAATGCACTTACTTACGTACTCATAGATAAAAAAATAGATAAAAAAATCTGGGTGCCAGTATGAAATACAAAAAGTTTGATTTCCTTCATGTCCCTTTCTTTCTTTATGGCACATTGTGGATGTGTAATAAAATGTGATGTTAAACTGTAGTAGGAAGAACCCTCTCTAGCAGGGTAAAAAACCATGTAAGTCATATGTTAAAGGTAAGGAAATCAGTGAGAGAGTACCACAGGACTTCCGTTCTCACTGTATACACTTCAGAAATAGTTTTGGAGAAGTAAGCTGTTCGTCTTTGTTCTGGCCTCCTCACCTCTATTAGATAGCAATTATATTCTCAGTATTTGTACATGATACACAAATGTAAAATACATAAAATGTCTTAATGTCCTACACCACTATCACAGCCCCACTGTTCTACTATGAATTTACCATGTAGTGGACAACAAGTACAATTTTTAGTATTTCTATTTATACTCTCAGCACGTTATTACTCATAGTAGTTATTCTCTTGTCAGTAGTCATAATATTCTTCATTATTCTCAGTATTCTTGTGAATATGTTGTACGCCAAAGGCTGACTTTCTTAACAAGATGAAGGCAACTCTTCTGTTTTGCATATCAGAACAGGAGACATGTTCCCTTTCCTTGGAGTTTCAATCACGAACAAGGTTTTCACTGTTCACAAAGAACACCTTTATCCTCTCTATAGCAAGGTTTTCACAAAGTTTCTGGTGTAGATGGTAGTTCACTATGTTGCTTTATATTTACATGGCATTTTTGAATATGATTGAAGTGCTTTCAGATTCCCTACCCATACATATCAACACTGAAGCAAATTAAATGCCTGTATTTATTTTTTCCATATCAATATCTTAAGTTCTGGTGACAAAAATCAAAGGTACTGGTTGTGCATGTTTTAAGTTATTGCCTACATGGTCCTTTCTCTGGAAATCTATCACAATGAAAGTATTACAATGTACTAAGTAACAATAATATTATTGAAAAACACTGACTTGAGAGACAGCTAATGGCAATCTTGATTTCCAGGAGATGTAGCTCTTTGACCTGCAGGATTTGTTTTAATTTTTTTTTTTTTTTCATTTTTTTGCCAGTGCATGATGTGGAAAAAACAGTATTCAAGGACTCCATGATCTTTTCTTGAAGATAAAACTGGATATTCATGAAATATTTTCTTCCTAAGCATTCATACTAAGTAAAACAAATCCATTACCAACACATTTTTCAAAAACAGTTTTGAGAAAGACTAACAATACCTTAATCACGTGTCATTTTATCTGTAAGTTGCAAAGAGAGATTAATATGAATATGAATTGCTTGGTCCATGATCATGCAGTGGTTTAGTTATAAATACAGCCTGGACTTTCTGTCCCAAGATTCTGGGTCTGCATCTTCTCCTTTCCATACTGCTTTCCACAATAATTGAAGTGGTAAATCAAGATTCGTATTTTATGATACTTGGTGCTCAAACAAGCAATGAAACTTTTAGGAATGTAAGGGGTTGTCTACCTAAGAAAGATTAGTGGTTTAATTTGGTAACATTTGAAAATGAGTTACTCATATCATGAAATAATATATATATATAGATACAGACACAGATATAGATATGCAAAAGAGGTTGTATGAAATGATAAAACCAGGCTGAGCTCATGCCTCAAACACTTTTAAGACCAAGTGAAGAGCAGAGGTGACAAATACCTTTATTTTTCTTTCTGAGCTGGAATTTACCTTCTGAAGCAACTTCTTACTGCAGATAAGTGATGTACACTTGCACAGCCCTCCTAAGTCTACATCAGATATTCATTGCTTGTGCAGCTGATAAAACCAGAAATTTATGTTCCTGTATAGAACCAGGATAAACATTTATCACTGCCAACTAAGTTGAAATCATTGTCACTCCAAGTGAAATACCTGTGACTTGACCAGTGGATTAAGCTTTCAAAGTTCAAAAGATGATTATTATGGAGAGGATGGTAGAGAGTAAATATAGGTAGAGAGTAAATATAGCTTTTCCTTTTCTCTCTTTCCTGAATGAAATAAATATATAATTTAATATAGACTTACAAGGATTATAAGCTAAAAAGGAAAAGCCATCAGCTATATTACTATTTATTTCTGTCCCTTTGATCTTAAATTAGTAGGTTTTTTTCAAAGAAATCATTAAATAAAATTGTAAAGTTAAAAATATTTCTGAATGTTTTAATTGCCATAAGAACAGAAATTCTTTCTTATATACTGACTAAATTTTTATTCAGGGAATAAGGTTAAAGAATTCTCCTATTTTAAGATTATCTGTATACTTAACTACAATAATTATACACAGAAAATTTGGTCAATTTCAAAATATGTAACATATAAAAACTACATAATCTCCGCAGACTTTTAAACTTACATTTTTGTTCCCTTTTTCATAATTTAAAGTGTATTTTACTAAAGCATATTTTTAATTTTAACCTCATTAAATATATTAAAAGCATGAACAATAACTGTGGGCATATATTTATCTGATAAGTTTCAGCTTTGAATGTGCATTTAGCCTCCTTTTTTACTTTTCATTTACCTCACACCCTTTTCAGAGAAAGGGAGAGGGAAACATGCCAGCTCTGTGTTCAATATGTCCTCTATTTTTATTAGAAATTAACTGACATTTCTGTGGGAACTATGCTGAAAAAACATCTGTTGTATAAACTTGTGAACAGTAAATAATGAAAGAATGAAAAAAGAAATATTTGTTCCATGTCTTTCTTTCTAACAAAAAAACATACAAATTAGAAATAATGTGATTTGGCTTTCAGTTTGTAATCCGAGCTCCTAATGCTACAAAGGAAATACATAGTTTTATTTATTATGCAACTTAGAATAGCAGGGAAAGTGTTTAATCGAGTATGATAAAAGATATTTTCTTTAAAAAATCTTATTTTGAACTGGTGTGTAAGTGAAAGTAGGGTGTTTTGTTTTAGGCCACAACAAATATCACAGTTTGCTGGTAGCAAGCTGTATACCTGGTAGGAAAAGTTTGAAGGATTAGGAATTAAAAGAAGTCGGCATATATTTTGGTTACCATTTCTAAGATTTGTTCAAAGCCAGAAAGGAAGCACATAGTTTTAAAAATTAACATGGCAGGAAACGTGATCAAAAAGGCTTCTCCTTAAGCTTGCCCTTAAGGGCATGAAAGGAGCTCAATACAGGACTGTGATACATAGCCTGTGGGCAAGAAATTGACCCATAAATCTTTGTAAATTTAGCCAGTATTTGTGTTATTGAAAAATAGATTTCATCTGCTAGTGAACCCAGAACACTCATAGGAATTATATGTCCTCTGTATTAATTTGTTTTGGAGATGTTGCTCTATTGTCTTAGAAGCTGTTGCAAAATTGCCACAAAAAACCCTACTGAAAGTATTTGCGCTGTCATTCTAGTCTGGATGTGTTTTGCAGCATTAACTCTGAGGAGAATGAAAAAACATTGTAACCATTTTTGTGTTAAACCTCAGTTAGCATCACTTAATTTTGAATTCAGAGTAGTAGTAGCATGCAGTTGGTTTATTTATGTTAAAATTGAAACAACATGAAAGGAACATAGAATACATCATTTGGTAAATCAGAGAAATCACAGATATTATTCCAGAGAGTGGAGAACATGTCTTTAATGAGGCTCTCTTGTTTTCCTTATGTGCACTGTGTAATTTTAAATGTGTTGATTTAAAACATTTTGCAATTGTAATATCATATTCTGCTTAATATTTCTTGATTTCCATCACCTTACTCCTGCAATGATGATGACAAATTTAAATACTTTCAAGAATATTTCACTATCTTTCTGAGTCAGCAGACTCAACCTCTCACAAGATCCTCTTACACAATGACCACTGGGGAACAATTCAAAAGGAAAAAAACTAATTTCCAACAGCAGAGAAAAATTTTAGTAAACCTTTCTGCTCCCCAGAGAATGCAGAAATGCTGAAACGGAACAAAAGTTGCAATTCAGAAGTTTGGTATTTGCCACTGCGTGTTTGTCAGTGTAATGTCCACACCACGAATGCTTGTGATACTAAACACTCTACGGCTTGAAGGAGGCCTGAGTCAGGGTCTGATGGCTCCTTAACTAGTAAGTGCTTGTCCAAGAGATTCTTTTTGCATGTAAAACTGGTCCACAGATACCTTTTTACCTTTGGTATGAGTATGTAATGAGGGCATGCCTGTAGAGCTTTTCTCTTTTTATTCTTCCAGACAGACTTGTAATTTCTCTGCCTGTGCTCTGAACCAGCAGGTATCATGACAGATCCTACCCAAAACCCAGCATGCAACTGAGTTAGCCCCATCCTGAGTGCACGCTGCTGAGTTCAGAATTGCCCCTTGGTTTATCTCTTTACTAGTATGACCACAGTGATGCCCATGGACACATGTATCATGTGCACCCCCTGTTTCACTCTCATCCCATCATTCACACATACAGGTACTGCATTCACAAGTCTCCTGCTCTCAGCTTACATCACTTTACCACACAAAGTTCACAGCAGGAACACTGAAAATCTGTTATGTTTAACCTCATCAAAGAATGAGAGTGATAGAAGACTTGGTTCCCCACTTAGACCGAATCATGTTCAGGGCAAACAAGAGCTTTTTAAAGAAAATTGTAAGTGCTTTTACACTCCCCCATTTCTGGCCAGCCCAAGGCAGATGGAAGCAGGCTGGCAGGGAACGGTACTGTTTTCCATTGTGGTTATGGGAAACATGGTATAAACATTCCTACAGCAGTGCTTCCCTGCTCAGGCCACTTTCTGCTTGGCAGTACGGGAAGTGCAACCACCCACATTCACACCAGTGGAACCATGGTGTTCACACCAGTGGAACCATGGTGTCCACCCCATCGTCTGAAGAAGCTGGAAACTACACTTTTTTAGTTTAAAATACTACTGTAGGTATAAGCTTTCCCACCTCTTTTTCTTTTTTATTAAAAAAAAAAAAAAAAAGCCCAGGGTGTGCTTTAACATCAAAGCAGAGAAGACAGAACCATCTTCTTACCTGCTTTCTGAAGGGATTTAAGACAAGCAGGTGAAAGCACACACACATACAGTTTTTGATTTTTGTCCAGGGCAGAGTCTGTACCCTGTGATTACAGATGATGCCTCTATAGACCTTCCTGGAGGAAGTTCTCACTGATACAAACTTACAGATATCGTTACAATAATTCAGTGGTACTTTTTTTTTTCCTGCTACAAAGTTTGCTGTAGAAAGCATTAGAGGTTATGTCATCGGTGCCATCCTACATCCTTGGTGCTAAACTTGGCCCTGATTTCAAGTTTGCTATTATGTTAATCTTTCCATGATAAAAAGCAACCTCGCCGGTAGTCATAAGTGCACCTCAAGTAAAGGTTCTTTACTAAAGAGGAGGAAGGCAAAGAAAAGATTGCAAAATAAAGTGACTACCAGAGATTTTTACCTTTCATTAGATATTTGTTATGCATAATGTTTTTGATTCCTATATTGGCATAAATTCCAGCACAGTATTCCTACATTTTTGATTATCACCAGTTTCAAAAAATAATATCAGAAAAATATCAGAGTTTAACATAAGATAATATAATTGAAATTATCTGTTTGTTGATGCATTCCCAAGGGCTTTTTAGAACACATATATTTCTTGGATTATTAACTTGGCTTTTAGCCAATACTGTTTATTTTTAAATATTACTTCACTGGAGTTATTTTCAAGTCTTCCACCTTCTAGTGCTTCCTGTCTTAATAAAAATGTAAAGCCATTGCCCAGTATATAGACTTCCAGGCATCATGAGATGGATTCAAAATTAATGAATCTTCCTCTTAATTTTAACCCCTGAATATAGCCATGACTTTCTGCTCCTACCGTGTTGAATTATAATGAGGTTGGGGGTGGTTTAATCTGTTGATCCCATTGTCCATGACTGTACTGCTATATTATTAATTGCAGACACAAACTACATGTGCATACTCATCCCTTTACTTCAAGAGGAGATACATTTCAAGCTTTATGTAACAGAGCCGTGCTTTCAGTTTCTGACTCTCACAGCTTAGGCTTTCTAATTAGAGTATGTTCTTAATTTGTCATGGGATAGTAGTTACCATAACAGCAATATATATTACACTAAAAGACATTCATAACATAAGGTATATTTTAGGCATCAGCTGTATGAGTATGTTACAGAGGCTTAAGAAAATACTGGGTGTCTGCTGAGCACGGTAACAGTCCCAGGACTCAATCCTAGTCCTGGTTTTCATGGTGCTCCTTTGTTTAAAGGCCATCCAGTGGTGTTCAGAATAATTTTTACTGCTTTGCAATATGAGTGGGCTAAGGGCATACATGCAGCTACATGTTTAAGTTTACATGTTTAAGCTGGCGAAATTAATGTGTCCAGAAATGTTTTTAGTTAACTGAGGCTGACTAGTTCAGAACAGCCCATATCTATGCTAATGAATCCTTGGCTCCTCCAAAAGAGGTTGGCCGTGTCCACATGACCTCTTTGTGACAATGTCAATTCAGTGTTAACTTTGGAACATACCCAGCAATTATTTGGGAAAGAGTTAGTTGGTACAGGCTAAATGCACAATTCTAACACTACACTACAAGACAGAGTATTCCAATGCCCTGGTAACTTCTCAGGTAACTTTTAATTTGCATAGAGCTAGCCACAGTGGACCAGTTAAATTGCTGTAACACTACCAGTTGAGTTTTTAGAATACAGAATGATCTTCACTGAATCTATGAGATTTTAAAGGTGATTGAAGTTTGGCCCACACTCTTAATTACTTTTATGGCAGAGAGAGAATTTGCTGGACAACAATTGGTTCACATTCAGATCTTTAACCAAAAGGGTAAAGTTAAGGGAAATCTCTGTAGCAGGACAACGAAGAGAATGCCAGGTTGGGATGTCAAGACATCTCCTGGTAGTGAGTGGCAAACTGCCTCATTTTATTTCTGTTTCCAGTGACTGAATCCTGTTTAAGAGACAAGTAAAAATGCATTATGCATGTTCCTAATGTTATAAGCAATGTGTGCAATTTCTATAGCTTCCCAAGAGATAGTATACTTATTTGATTGATTGAACAAGAGAGAGAGACAGAGACAGACAGAGACAGACAGATAGATAGATGGACTGCAGGAACTTAATAAACAACTATAGTGAATAAATTACCAAGTATGCATAGATCAATCCCCCTTCTCAGGAAAGATGTAGATCCTTGTCAATGCCATGGAAGAAAAGCATTGGAATGATACACATCCTCAGATAACAGAACTAAATTAAAGGGACTCTGTTCTGCTTTGCCCCAGGCACATGAAAAGAAAGAACTTCATCCTGTCCTGGAAGGTGGAAACGGAGAGATAAGGAAGGTATTGTACCATAGTAGGAGGGCAGGGGGAAAAGGCTTCCAATACTGAGTAATGTCAAGAAGGTGGAAAGAAAGCCCCTTTTCTGAAATCCGTGCTACAGTTTAGGAAGAAGAAGAGATGGCTGAGAGCTGAAAGTATGGGTCGACTTACTGAACTTCTTGTACTACCTATGCCTGAGTATGACTTGCAATATTCAGCAAGTAAAGATTTTGTTCGATAATACAAAGACTCTGCATGCAAAAACAGCACATAGATTTCTTGTCAGCTGAAGCTTCCCAGGGATTTACCCCTCAGATGAAGCCTGTGATTTATGTTTGGTGAGACAGATTTTTCAGCTGTTGTAAATCAAAACACCTACATGATTCACAGCATATGAGGCTCTAGTCCAAATTGTGTATAGATAACTTCTGTTATACCAGAAGGATTCTGGGCCCTTTTATTTAGAAAGTTCTCTGAACGTAATTTTGGAATAACTGCAGTGAACATAAAAGTGTTTTTTCATTGAATGAGAAGTGAATTAGCTCCAATATGTGTATTGCAAAGACATAAATGCCAAGTCACGTTTCATTTCTTGCTATCATTGTCAAGTTTAAAACTCAGCAGGCATATATTTATGTCCATGATAATCATGTTAAACTGAGCACATCAGAGTGTTAAATATACAATAAATTTAGTTGATTTTTTCTTTTTAGTACTCTTCCAGAGAAAAACACTTATTATTCAGTTTAATTGATGATGTTAAAATATTGAGAATATTGAAAGCAACAAGCCTTTTTTAAGCAGAGGAGAAAAGCAAATAAACACATGTAATATTTTTGAAAATGTGCTGAGAGGTTATGGTTTTGAAAAATTTAGCAAAGAGTTGTCATTGGATATGTGAAAGATTTTTATGACATGTTTCCTTAATAAGTGTTAGGAAATTGTGTTCCCCTGCAGAGTACTGTTGTACTGTTAACAGCTAGTGTTTCTGTCCATACAAGGAGAAAAATTTTCTAGAGTAGCACAGTCCATCTGGATATTTACAGCTAAATCCATGTAAAATGGATCTAGACTCCAGGATACTCCTGCCTGAGTCTCCATTGTCTCTTCAAAGGGGTGGTTATAGGAGGCAAGAGCTGTAACACCTCCTTAATAATAGACCGTGGAAAGATCCACTTTGCATTAAAATCACACACAGGTGAAGACAAACTGGACGGGCCTTTACTGAAGGGGAAGGCTAGCTTTTATCTGGTAGGGCATGAATGCATGGAATTTGGGAGGATTCAAGGGAGGTACATGCAGGGAAGTGTCTATAATTGGGTAAATTGGGATAAAACCTATCCTATTAGGGAAAGGGAAAATGCAAAATGAGGAAAAGCTATAAAATTTTAACTACAAGGAGCCAATAAACAAAAGGATTACATTCAGCGAATACAGAAGAAGCTAACACTGATTTAAACTGCAGATTACATACAAAGTAAGATTTTCTTCTAACAACATTGTTAATAAATTGAATAAACATAATACTATTGTAATACAAACAGTAGTCTCTGAGTTAAGAAGTTATTTGTTGTCCAGTAGTTCAGTTGCATTTCAAAGCTGTCTTTTTCTTCAGTTCTGCTTTTCTTCAGAGGTTTTTCTCCACCAGGAGTAAACATCTTGTGGGCAACTTCCAACAAGTGGTTATTCAAGTAACATGGGTAGTCCTAGCGATACACCCAGAAGACCCCCAGCACGGCAAGGCAAGAGGGCAAGTTTGCCACTGTGTCTCTGTGGAAGAGCAGGTGGGAAGTGGGGCAGGTGCTGTATTGCACCTCCATGTGCTCCACCTTTAGACTTGCTCATGGAGCAAGCCAGCCCAGAGACACACCTCTCATCTGGAGGATGGCCCTGGTGCTGATGGATTTTGGGCTACCATCTGAAATGTAATTATCTTTAATATGTGTAACTGAGAGCCTGTGAGAAGACACTTTGAATGTTGCTTTCCAAGATGCTTGTAAAGTGCTGGCATGAGAAATCACACCCAATAAAAAGAAGAGCAAAAGGCTAAAATAGAAGTAATAGACATTTATTAGCCATTTGTGAAAGGCATTGGTTATCTTGCATGCTAAGTGGTGATAATGATGTGATGGTGTGGTGACTCAGAGCTGACTCCAGAAGGCTGCAGCAGTCTGCTGTGCTTCCAGCTGTCCTTTTCCCCACTGCCTGTGGGAGCTGTGAAACTGGAGAAGCAGCGGGTTTGCCCGTTCTGCCCAAACTAGGAGCATGGAGGCTGGGGAAGAAAAACAGGCTGTCAGGACTGCCTCCTTATTGTATTCCTCTTTTGTCCTCATGGCAGTAACTCCCTCCAGTGACTGAAGGAGCAAAGGCAGCTGTTTCATTTCCACAGAAGGCCACTTTTGGTATCAGTGTCTCAGCTGAAACTCACCTGTAGCCACTTGTCTCTTACCTGTAACTCAGCAGCTGCTGACTTGGCCAGGTTTCTCACCCTTCCACCACAGGCAAGGTGTCAGTAGCCTCAGGGGTTCAGGGCAAGCTGTAAGATTTGGTGCTCCAGGATTTTAATAAATGCTGTTATTCACCATTGAGGTGGGGTCTGCTTTAAAATATGACAGGCAGCTCTTTCAAAACAGCTGGAAGTGGAGGAGAAGGTGGAGGAGTATGGAATGAGCTACTTCAACAGGTAGAGAGAAGGAGTGGGGAGGTGTGTGACACTGAATCATATCTACACTTCTTTGTAATGAAAAACAGACTAAAGAGAGGCTCTGATCTTGACACAGGCCTCCAGCCAGCAGGTGCCTGTGGCTGTTCAGAGCCTGTAAAACCATCTGACATAGCTTCCTTCCATTAGGACACTTCTGTGAAGCACTTCTTGCGAGGTATTATTATGTTATGTGGGGTTTTTTTACTTCAGGTTTAGAAACTGAGGCCAGTGAGTAGCACCTACACTTTAACAGGCCTGGGGTACACAGGGCTGTTTCATAGGTTCAGTGTATGGTACCTCTGAATGGCAGAATCTCTAGAACAATGCTCTTTCCCACTCTTCTTCACAAACTTTTTGATATGGTCTCATTTTCTATCCTTCATAATTATATGCCAACTTAACATTGTACCTAGCACTGCTATCTGGCAGCTGTAGGTTCCCATCATCTCATTTCCATCTTCATCCTCCCTCCTAGTAGACCCCGTGCTTTGCTGCTGCTGCAGATGCTGTTCATTTTCTCTTTATGAAGTATTCAGCACACTTTGGGTTGCTGGGGAAACACATTAACATCCTCCTGGGAGTTGTTTTTGGTGGTAAAACTGATGCATTTCTTAAAGGAGAGGCAGTTGGGTTTCAATTACTAAGCCATCTGACTGAGGAGGGTGTGCTCATACTTTGTCATAACACATTGATAAATGGTGCTGGCCTTTGTGAGGACACAAGTTTTTCTGTTGACAGTATTTAACACTAGGCTGAAATTTTCATTATCATCGTTTCATTTCAGGGAAGTCTTTACATTTACTTTCCATTTGCAGTCTAATTATTTAACATAGAAATCTTCTATTACTAAAATCCCAAACAAAACATTTTTTGTATTGTGGACTAATGTAAACTCATATACCAAAAAGGATCTTTTAGAGTGAAGTGCTGCAGTCACTGGTTTGGGTATGATGACAAATGAGCTCAAACTACCTGTGAAATTCTGTAATGACAATATAAGAAAATTTCTCTCACTGCAGCCCTTGGATGCTGCCTATTAAACCTCTGTAATTGTCTTGGGAAAGCTTACAGTGCTTGATTCCCTTGCAAGACCTAACCCAGGGGATACAGCAAGGGACCAGAATGGACCAACATCATTCCAGATGGTGCTGTGGTTGACATGGGCATGGATAGCCTAGAAGGGGCTGCAGAGTCAAGAGGGGACAGTTACATTACTGAAATAACAACAAAAGTTGTATGTCATGAACTCTGCACTGGAAGGGATGAAATAAGTGATGCCAACTAAATCCTTCACTTCCTAGGCCTTGCATGTACAAGTACCTTTCTTGCTACATTTCTTTTATGGATATGTACTGAATTTATATTAAGTTTGGGAGTTTTAAAGCACGCTATAATCATATTAACTCTCACAGACATGTAATCTATTTGCATTTCACTAATGAAGAGTCAGAGTCAAGAATTCATAGCTAGCCAACAGCTCACTTTTAACTGGTTTTGGAGACAGGATTATAATGCAGAAATGCTTGACTTCTACCCTCATCTTGGTCATTCATTACGCAGCTGTATTCCCTTTATTTTTAATTGCTCCTTGGTAGAGACTAAAACAGTCATCAAGGCACCAAAGGTTTATGTACAAAGCTTGAATCAAGACTCAATTAACAAAATAATTTCTAATTATGGAAAATAGTTCATCTCTATGCCCGCTAACTCTAGCAAATGTTTCGGTCATTTTAATGGCTTATGGGCTTAAAAATTACTCAGTCAATCTATTTTAGATTTTTAGTAAGAAAGAATTAACCAAGGAAATCTGCAAGAGGTGAGATAATTTCCTTCTTTATGAGTTGTTTTACTGACATTGCTTCAGATTTCCTGAGAAAAGTTTTATTCATTCATTACTTAAGCCAAAATTTCAGGTAGATAGGATTTTTGTGGAGGGAGATGAAATTTATTACAAGGGTCTAGAATGCTGTATTTGTGAATATTACAGAATACTCATACAATTATTTAAAATCAACCAGCTTCTGTCCAAACTGAGAAAACGTAATTTCTCGTGGGTTTTTTTTTTTTTTTTCAGGGTACAATTCTGCTGATTTCAGTGAAATTATTCCAGTTTAAAGTTACATAAAAGCAGAAAGAACAAGATATCCCTTTCTAATTCTTCATTATTTCTTTTCTGATACTTGATTCTCACACTGGTTTTCAGTGTATACTGAGCATAGGTAGATCTGCTGTAGTGTTTGAAAAATACTGTTCGACCTCTGCTGTTTGTCTGAAAGCTTGCTGAACACAGCTCTGCAATGTCAAATGTCTTTGATTTGATTTGGACTGGACCAGATGTCAACAAATTGGAATTTAATGTTGTTGAGACAGATGACAACGTAGGAAGCATAAAGGCATTCATTGCAAATTCGAATTAAAGGATTATACACTGCAACTTAGGTCAATTAGAAAAAATATCAGAAATCCTGTTTTTCTCTTATTCCTTATGAAGAAGTGAATGGGAATTTAGGACATATTGTAAAAGCAACACTATGTCCTTTTTTTTGTAGTTCTTTTCATCATAACTGTTATTTTTAAAATAACAGTTCATGGTATATATGGTGACATTCTTCTTTATTACTTTTAAATTATATACACTCTGATTTGTCTGGCTGAATATTAGACAGAAACTCAACAGAAGCCCAGTGGTAAGGAGAAAAACCCAACCTTTTTTAGAGTTTCACATTTATCTACAGTAGTATAGCTACATAAACCTGGCAAGTATCTTTGCTTTTTTTCACGCTGACAGCAGCAAACATGCAAACAATGGTATTTTATAGGCAGAAGTGATTGCAAAGCAAGCTCTAAAGTCAGAAATGCACAAACATTAACTTTTAAATCTACCTGTATGAACATTTGCCAGATGGTAGTTAACTGTTGCTTAAGTATCTACTAGAAAATACAGAAGAACAATGAAGAGACTCTCCCTGCAGCAGGAGAGCTTCCCCTGCAGCATGACATCTGCCTCTCTGCAGGAGAAAGTTCCCTTACTCTAAAATTTCAGAGGTGGAACAGAGGTTTCATTTTCCAGCGTTGACTTACCAGCAGTACACCTAGCTGGGACCTCAGAGACACCTTTCCTTTGTGCACCAGCTCTGCCCTCAGATTTTCTTCAAGACAGCAGGTGGTCTGGCTTTCAGGGCTGTGTTATTGACTGGTAAAGTTTGGGAAATTCAAAGGAGTCAGAAAGGGACCGGGAGCAGTTTTATTCAGTCCTGAGCAGAGTCACATGCCCTTCCTGGTGCAGACAGTGTGGTGGGAATTGACAGATCTGAATGGAGAAAGAAAAATCCCCAAAGAGCAGCTTTTTCTTTCATATGACTGAAAAAAGACATTGGCCAATTTCAATTTTGGGCTTCACTCATCTTCTAGCTTTAACTAGAGGTTGCGAAACAATTAATAAGCCCTTTAAGAACTTTGCCTAGAACAAATATATCTAAAGGTAGTGTTCACCAAATTTTACGTGAAGTAAAGGATAGGCTATAAGTAAAAATCTCCCTCATTTCCATAGAGTGACCATTTATCAAGAGTAGGTTTTTCCCCGCAGGCATTATGGCTAGTTCTTCTGTTTCCCAGAAATGCAAATTTGGCATGAGAATGATTTTGAAAGTTGACTAGAATAGTCATAGCACTTATTAAACATCTCTGGTCTGGTAGAAACCAGTAAAGATTGATTTCAGATGCAAGTAATAAAATCAGCATTTCTGAGATTAAACCTGTTGAAGGGCATGACTTTATTCAGTGACTGTGATCCTGAACCTAGGAGCTGCAATGCTTACACTTGATTTTGCAAGAAAGAAGAGTTCTTCTGATGATCCACTGTTAATTTTCTTCCTCCTCAATTTTTGTTATTCTGTTAAATATAACCAAAGTGTCTATCTTGATGTAACTAATTTCGTAGGCAATTTTGAAATTATTTAAAGCATATTCTGTCAGTACCAAGGTACAATAGCTCCGCCGTTTTCCTTGCCAATTAAAATCAAAGCTTGAATTCTCTCTTTCAGGCTCCCTTTTTTTCTTCATCTGCTTTTTATCACATCTCCAATGTTTTAGGGTAAAATAAGAACCTTTGTTGTTATTAGCTCAAATGTATGGAACAGAAAGCAGAACAGAAAATACTAGAAAGATAACACAAATAGAAGGAAGGCTATAAGTGAGGCTTCATACATACTCCAGAAGAGTGAATGGCTAAGCAGTATCATCTGAAAGGAGAAACACATGGCAGTTGAATCTCTTGCTACAATTTAAGGTTATTCCTACTCATGACTGAAGAAAAGATCAGACTACTTTTTTTTTGTAAGATTCTTGCAAGTCTGCTCCGCTTTATTCATCCCAGGAGGATTTTGCTGCTTTGGTAACAGCAAAGCATTGGTAACTTATGTTAGCTGTGATTTTTTCTACTCTTCAGCTTCTTTTCTGGGAACATATAGGATCACAAGATGAATTAGGCAGTAAGGGACATTGAGGTCTGGGTGTCTTGTACAACCTTCTGCTCAAGGCAGAGTCATCTGTGTTCTCAAACCACATGGCTCAGGCTTATCTCCGGCCATTATATCTCATCTTCCTGATGTGCCCTGCTGTGTAGAGCCTGAGTCCATCTTCCCACTTATCTTTGCAGAGGTGCTGAGCAGCTGCTGAAAGGTACCCAAAAAACCATCTCTGCTACAGGCTGAACCAGCCTTGGTTTCTCAGTTTACCCTCATGAGGTGAGTGCTCCAGTCCCTGACTATCATGGTGGCCCTTCACTAAATCCACTCAACTGATGTCTTTCCTGTATTGGGAAGCACAAAACTGAATGCAATAATGTAGAAGCAGTCTAAGGAATGCTGTGTAAAGGGAGTTGATTACTTTGCTCCATCTCTTCTAGTCACATAGTCCAGGATTTCCTCCTTGCTGCCAGGGCACTCTGCTGGTTCAGGTCCACTTCCTTTTCGCCAAAAGATGCCCCAGCATCTTTCCAACAAAGCTGCCCTCCTCATCAAGCCCAGCTGGCACCATTGCAGGGCAGTCTTCCTTCCCAGAGGAAAGACTTTACCCTTGTCCTGTTGCCTCAATAAGTCTTCAGTCTGTGCTAAATTCCAGAGTGTTTATAAAACACACCTATGTCACTCGGGAAGAAAACCTCCCCCTGATTGCAGAGTCTGCATAGAGCTGATTTGCTCAAAGGACTTTCAAGTGAGAACCATGGGGTTTTTGGTTCTGTTTTGTTTTGTTTCATTTTTTATTTTCTATAGGGAGCAAAAGCCTATTACAGTGCTTGGAGAAGCAGAAATACAGCTTCAGTGAGCTGGTCTTGTATCCTTCAATTAGTAAAGCAAATTTTTCCCTTTCTGTTATCTGCCTCAGAACAAAATCTATGGGGCAGTCAATATATTCAAAGAAAAAAAGGGTTTAATATTAGAATCAACGAATCATATGTATGTTGGGTTGGAAGGAACCCATTAGGATTGATTTTAGCTCTTGGCCCTGAGCAGTGCAGTTCTCAATGGAGATATTTTTTTTTTTTTGTTCTGTGATTTCTTTAAAACAATATACTAGAAGGTCCTGGGTAGTAGCAGACTACTACATTGGAATATACATATCCTAAATCTGAGCATTGTCTACAATCACATATAAGAAATGGAGTCTTGCAAAACAGGCAGGACAAAGCCGTGTTATCATCTTTCCTTCTGTTGTACAATTCATCATTGAATCTCTTGGAGAAGAGAAGGTTGATTGGAGACCTCATAGCAGCCTTTTGGTATCTGAAGTGGGCCTACAACAAAGGTGTAGAGGGACTCTTCATCATGAATTGTAGTGATAGGACATGGAGCAATGAGTTTAAACTGAAGTAGGGGAAATTTAGGTAAGATATAGGGGAGAAATTCCTTCTTGAGGGGGTGGTGAGGCATTTGAACAGCTTGCCCAGAGAAGTTATGGGTGTCCCATCCCTGACAGTGTTCAAGACCAGGTTGGATGGAGCACTGATCAACCTGGTCTAGTGGGAGGTTATAAATTCAGTTCTCTGATGGATACATGGCTTCCTTAACAGAACCTTGAAGTTATTCCCAAACTAGTAGGTAAGTTGTGATAATGGAAACTTCTCTCAGAAAATTCCTTTTTGTGCCTTGGTGTCCACAGTTTTGCTGAGGTTTGGAAGCTGAAATTTACCAGATTGTCTAGTTTATTAATCACTTTATACCATGCTCGTCACCATGGTTTCTGAACATTTCTCTGATAATTAAAGCTTTATTGTGTTTCACCAGTGTATGATAGAGAGAAAACTAGAGTTATTTCCTGTTATCCAAGCTTTAATCTTCAAAAAGGATACTAAAACAGGCTAATTACCTATTATCCATCATCTCAAAAGAGTACAACATAATGGTACTTCAGCTCTCACACCTTTGTGTAGTGTAATTATAATTATATTACTGGAACCTACACAAGTGCATTCTAACCCGCCCAATGTAACAAAAGCTGTAATCTTCAGTTATTACTTCCTGTGCTTGTTGCCTTCATGTTCCTTCTGCATAGTACATTGGATCATTCCTGCATGAAATTAACCTCTGGAACAAGATAAACCACCTTTTACTTTCTAGTTAAAATACGTTCTTGCTTTGCTATTCATAAACACTTTATTTTAAAGAGGTATATTTTTGTAGAATGACCGCAAGTCTTGAACATTTTCAAAGAGCTGCCTTGTATACAGACATGTGGGATTAAACCTGCTTTCACTTTGACCTGCCTTGGGCAAGAAATTGGAGTAACTGAGGTCCCTTCTAACCTACACGATTCTGTGGCTAGCCTGCACACCCTTGCTATAGAAGATTTTATTGCATTTTCAACTTCAAAAGATAAAATAAATTCCTTTTATACTATGGGAAAAGTTTTGATTATATAATCCCAGGATCAGCTCATTGTTAAATTTTAAATTCCTGAGACTTTCAGAAAATACTGGAAAACATTTGAAAAAGGAGATATGAAAAATTATACCTAGGAGCTGCAATTTCTTTTTTTATTTAATATTTTCAAACTAACACTCCAGATTTAGAAGCTCTTTATTCTGACTGATAAAAAGTACAAATATGTAGGGATACAGACCTTTTCAGATATTCACTTGTAGAATATTTAATTTTTTATTTGTTTAATGTGGGGGTCTTTTTCAACCAGGATCTGGTAATTATGAAAAAAGAACAACACACTGACATAGTTTTGCTTGTCCTGTGGTTAATCGGTAGTATCATCATAAACAGTTCTAAAAGAAGCCAATGAGAGCTAAGTGAGAACTATTGCTGCTCTTATTCTGAAAGTTACAGGAATACAAAAGGTATTATGTTCAAGATTTCCCTGTTACAAATGGTTTTATTAAAAAAATTGGTTTATAAACTTTCTAACTGGCTTCTAGAAACAAATATATAATTAAATCTTTATTTAAAATTCAAGAGAAAGATAAAAATTAATATTTAATCTTAATGGGTTAAATGTGTGTTAACCTTAGTAGGGAGTGACCTGTAAGTTCAAATGTCATTATAACAAAAAGTAAAGAAAATTTATCAGTATTTGTCTTGTACTATGCTCCTCTCATCTTTCCTGATCTCTCCCCTGGCTAGCAGACAAAATAGGATTCTGAATACTGATAGGTATAAAGTATATGTTTTCCTCCAGAAATTTCCAACAAACACCTTTTTTTCCCCTTATTTTCTTTGCAGGTTGTATGCTTGCTTCAACATATCTCTATTAAGCTTTAAAAATTTACCACTTATTGTATAATCCTAAATCTTGTTTAACAACCAAGTAGTTCCTAATGGTCTAATTGTGCCAACTGAAGTCTATCAGGAAGGAAATTAAAGCCATTAAAATCTATGATGGCAGTGGCACAGAAATTGGAAAAATCATATCCAAATTGTTATAAAACAGAGCTGGTCACTGTTTGAAGTAGAACTAATTGCATAGTTTTCAGAGGAGGTCACAATAGCATGATTTCAAGACACATTATACATATAGCAAGAGGTATGGGGCAGCATTTTATAGCTCCAGATTTGCATTAAACTTTAGGAACTCAATTTGTTTGCCTGGACACAAGTGTTAGTTCCACTTGTGAGATTCTAGGATATTTCACTGAGGGTCTTGAGGAGACCCATGTCCTTCTCATGCAGTGGTTGAAGGGATGTGAGGATGTACAAGGCCATGAGAAAGGGTACTAGTGACTCTCTTTGGGTAACTGCATGAGGCTTACTTTCTGCAGGGGGCTCTCTCTAAGACATCATCAGTATTCCAGGTGTGCATGGAGTTGACAGATCCATGGGAAACACGTACCATTCTGTAGCAGCAGATAGACAGCACATGAAGTATCGTGGAGTAGTTGAAAAGGCACTAAATTACTATGTCTGAATTGTGGGATCCTGCCTCAACTGCACGTGCAGACAGATAAAATCTGTTTAATTAAAACTGTTCTTTAATGGAAGAAAAATTGTTTATCTGACTGATTATACCTCAGTGTTAATTCCCATAAACTAATTTTGTTTCTGAGCATTCAGAGGATTTTTAACGATTACTTTTTGCAGTATGGAATTAAAAACTAACAGCAATAGAAATTCAGCTGTTTTGTTTCCATGTTCCCAAAGAAGACTCACCTGCACTTAAACTGCTCCTGATGGACATTTGTTCTAATCCTTTAAATGATGGAGATGCTGCAGTTCCAACAGACTATCCTGTTACAATTTAAACCATTACTTATGCTATTCACAGAAAATAAAAAAAAATTAAAAAAAGAAACAAACCCAAAATATTTATTCATTTCTTCTTTGAACAATGGTCTAAATACTCAAAAATCTTTCCTCATAAATGGCATCTTCCAGGTGTTTTATTCTCTTCAGCTGGTCATATCTTTCAATGCAGCACATACACTGCACAAAAGCTTTTCTTCTTTGGTGTCCTACCCCACTAAAGTAAGACTTTTATGATGGTGTTGGTGAGCATTGAATCAGAGATCATCTACATTTGAGGAGCATGCTCTTTCCCTGCATTTTGTTTTGAGGAACATTCACTGACATTAAATTCTGAGATACCTTCAAACTTTTCACAGTAATAATTCCTAGTGACCTGGGCCTGGGTTCTCTGGGAGGCCTTCTTTTTCCTCAGGTAGTAGTGGTACAGCCTGAGTTTTCAAATTTATGCCTTGCCTGTGATTTAACTAGGACTAGATGATATTTTGTCTGAAACTGTTGATTCTGGAGGTGCTCTAAGTCATAGTGCAGTGAGGGCACAGCAGACTGAAGCACAAGACCTGTCTAAATGCTAAGTAGGTCACCAAAAATTTTAGGTTTAACTTGACTCTTTTCAGTGTACATAGAAGTTAACTAAACTTGCCTGTACTCTTGGTAACTTGCCTATAATGCTCTTGGACAACAAATAAATTAGAAATTGAATAAAAATACCCTTCAATTAAATAAAGAACTATCAGTGTACCATCCACATAAATGCAAGGCAGCAGAAGAGCTTAGAAGTCAAATACTAATGCATTTTGTCAGAAAATTCTTCTACTTGTTCTCTGGAGGCAGACACAAGAGCTTTGGCATGAGTCTCAGTAACTTACAACAGCATCATCTGGACAGAGTCTGGGTCACTCTCTCAGCTTCCCTGAGACCAGCCAACTGCTTGCTGTTCCACAGCAAGAACCCAGGAAACCATTTTGAAGAATTCTACACAAACCTTTCAAAGTTGCTTTTTTTTTTTTTTTTCCTCCCCAATGTTCCTTCCTGTTTCAGTCACTGGAGCTTAATGCAGAGAGTAGAAGATGAGAGTGGTAGGATGTGACTTCAGGAGCACTCAAACATGGAGGATCTTGGCTACAGGATATGTTTGTCACTACTTTTAAAGTGATCAGATTTTGTCATTACTTTTGATAGAATGGGTTTCAGAATACAGTGTTGCTTTAGCAGCTAAACAAGAGATAAGTGTAGTCAGTGATCAGATGAAATATTGAATTAATTTGTTGAGCCTGGAATATATAAATTGCAAGGAAAATAGACACTTAAAAATAGTTTGTCAAATTATGGATGAAGATCAGATGAAAGAAATAAAAAATAGAAACAGAACAGCCTTTGGGACGTCAGTGGGATCTATCAAAGTCTAATCATTATACAGCTCTGGCATTTTGCTTCAGTGTAGGGGGTCCCCCAAGCACTTTCTGGTTGGTGGCTTGCTGAGTAAATGTCAGTTTAATGCTGTTTGCCTGTTTTTGTGAAAAACTCCTGTAGGGTCTCTCATCAACTAACCACTTATACTATGTCCTCACTGCCTCTAGTGAAGCATAAATGTTAGTTCTATATGTAGCTGCTTTCTTACCTTGTTTCTATTTCACTCAGTGGTGCCAGGTTTTTTTAGCCATTGAAGGTCTAAGACCAGTTATTTTTGAACCATGAACTATTGGTGTCTTTGCTGCTTCTTGCAAATCACATCCCTGGGTGCATGTCACTTGGATTTGACATGCACACCGTTATGACAGTTACTTTAAAAATATTAGTTCCAGTTTAAATGTGATCCATAGATAATGCAGCCCATTGAACACACAGAAAATAGGTTCAGCTCCTCTTTGTCATAAGCATCAACAAATAGAAAAGCTTGTGTATGTTGTTGTGTTGCATATGGTGTGTGTGTGGGGTGACACTTGCGACTTTTCAATTTGCAGGGTGTTTGTCTGACTTTCTATGCTATGTCTCTTCAATTAAACATGTTTTACTCAAAATAGGGAGAAGATATTCCTGTATTAGTTAATTTAGAAAAATGTCATCACCTAACAGTGTAAGTAATGTAGTTCATTATTCTGTTCTAAATCCTGCAAGTGTCCATAGTAACTTACAATGTGCTGTATAAGGAAGATAATCCCTGCATCACTAAGACATTGCAGTCTAAATGCATGAGCAGGCAAAGTATAGTGACCTTTCCTTCTTCATTTGTTTCACTGGCACTTAATTACCAACAGATTTATTACATAAAAAGTATATCGAGAATCATTAATGGCATAAGAGACGGGCAAAACTAGGGGAGAGGGCTCATTTTCTGACCTTCTATTATAATTATTATTTAACTTGATATCAGAATAGGAACCTTTTCATGCAGTAGAGCAGTTTTCTCTGGGAGGAGCATTGAGAGTGGAAAGAATTTCAGTAATGTTGCCAGATCTGGTTGAAAAAGTTACAGACTAACCTTCATCATACTTTTTGTTTTTTAGAAAGCCCTTGCTAAGACAAAACACAGGCATGGCAATGCTTTGACTCACCTGATTATTCTCCCCGTTGGTCCCTGTCAGGCACTGTCAAAGGTTAAACCGTAAAGCCCTGAGCCTGTGTCCATCTGTGAGTCACAGGGAGAGCAGAAACCCTGTATTCAGACAACTACCAGCTTAGAAGTTTGTGTTTTGACAGGACATCAACTCACATGCTTCTGCTAATAGTCAACAGAAGTTAAGGTGAAGTTGCCATAAAATCTCTCCTTCTCGTGCTGAGAAGGAATCTGTGATAAAGTGACAAATCAGCCATGTTTAAATTTGCAGTGTTGTGATCTCATCTGTAGCTATTACTTTCTTAGCATAAGAGAGTAAATTTTTAAAAAATAAAAAACCATCATTACTTTGAATAACTTTAAGTTACAGTCAGGCTCTTATAATGTTTTTATGCTGGGGTTTAGCACATAAAATATAAATGAAAGCAACTATTAAGATTCCAGCTTTTAGTGCATCATAAAGTGCTTCTATTTGTAAATAATCATTCCTTAATGCATCACATGCTTCATTTTCATTAAATAAACATTTTAAATGTGTAAAAGTCATATTTGTTAGTATTTAATTTAGTATTAGTAAGCTAATGGACATGTTTCTTATGAATAATTAATATTTTATCTCCTATTTCATATAAAGAATTAGTTACATTAAAATGGTGATGGTGTTTTTTCTGATTTGTTTAATTCTTCTCTTTTAATCTTCCATTTATGTTAAAGTAATTCCAATACACCTAGTCGTTGTCCCATTCCCTCTGCTTCTTCTTAGCTCTAAGGCTCCACCTGTGAAGAGCTGAGAAGTTGCAACCCTCTACATAAACTTTGTCACCATTCACTGTATATTGCTCTTACGGCTTTGCCTAGTATCCATCCTCTGTGTTTTTCTTTCTTTCTGGCACCACAAACCATCAAACCCAGGCTTCTTTTCAACCTCTAAGTTTCTGTAGAATGTGCCCATTGATAGCTGGCTGGCCTTGGGTCTGAGCCAGATGCTACTGTAGTTGGCAGAAAGGCAACGGGAGTCATATGAAACTCTTCCAAGACAAGCTTTACACATTTCTTCTTAATTGTGTTGCTAGGCACCGATTTGTCCCCACTGTCCTCTCACTGTCTTTGTGCCCATTTCTGTCTTGGGAATCCTCCCCCAAGAACTTCACCCCTCAGCATTTCTTTCTGTTCTCTACATTGCTGAAATTTCAGGAAATACTGACTTTCTTTAATTTTCTTCTTTTTCTCCATTGGCCTCTATTGTGTGTAACTAGGGGTTTGCAAACTACTCCCCGTGTTTCCTCAAATCCTATCTTATTATCCAGACAAGAGCTCTATTTTCTGTTTGGCCAGTGATGCCTAATTCTCTCTGTAATATAACAATCAAATCTTGATCTCTGCATTTCATCATTTTTCTACATTCTGTCATTCTACATGAAACCAATCCATTATAATAGCATCCAACGTTATGATAATTTACGGTACATTGCTTATGTTGTATGCACAAAGTCTTTAATCAGCTTCCCTTCTGTTGATAAGTTCTATTACAGACACAGAAAGACAGAACATTATGCTAAGAATACATAGGATTTGCTGATCAGGAAAGATACATATTAATTGTGGAAACACTGAAACACACTTTTTATCAAACTGAAGGTGAATCTCGTAAGAAATAGCTCTGTTTCTTTATTTTGTTGGATTTGTATAGTTTTATTTGTACCTATGAACTTAAAAAATGTTTATTTTCGGAAACAACAGTAATCTGGGATGTGTAATACTTGGATTCTTATGCCTCCCCTACCGCGCACTTTGCAGTATCCTTAAACAAACCCCTGTCTTTCTACACGCTCCAGTTTAGTTTCTGTAAAAAGGAAATCATGGAATCATAGGGTTGGAGGGGATCTTAAAGATCATCTTGTTTCAAACTCCCTGCCATGGTGCGCAGTCATTTCAGAAATCAGTCATTTCAAACTGCTTGAGATCTGCTGGGAAGAACAGCTGCATAAGAACTAAATGCTGCTGTACTATTTTTTTTCCAGTCATTGTCTTGCTAACATAGTTACATCATACCTTCTATCCTCAGTGCATGGAATCAATTTAAATGCTCTTCACACCCATACAATTTTCAGAGGCAGCGCATCAAATTGAACAAGCATGGAAGTCAGCTCCAGCCTGTGGTTTTTTTGAATTCCAATGTAATTAAATGACAATTTATCCACCCAAGTGAAGAAAATAAGTAACAGGTATCTTTGCGATACAACACAATCAATGTAAATGCTACTTAAGGGCTGCGTAGCTGTTAACATTTGGCCAGTGTTAATGACTATTTTATCAATGACAATAGGTAGGAGAGAGGAGGATGGAAGATTTCAAGATCTCAGGCAAAGATTAAAGTATTAAAACAAGTATATTTCTTTTCTAGAAAGGAAAACTCTATGTAAAAGATCAAGTTGGTAAATATAGAAGCCTATTTTTTAAGTTCCTGTGTTAAGAGTCAAGAATAGATGTAGCTTGTTTCTAGTTTTGTCTTCCACCTACTATTAACTTCTTGGCAGGAAGAAGTTCCCCCAGCCCACAGAGGCACATCAGTTACTGCCATCAGCAAATGGTAGTTCTTCAGACAAGGAGCAGGTTTGAAGATCTGGGTTTCTAAAATGGAGAACATGGTGTGTTTGGTGAGTGTGGAACTGAATTTCTACTGAGTCTTGATTGCTATCAGATAATCACTGATCTTCAACACCTCAATGTTTTAAGTGTCTCTAAAGAGGGTCTTTGCAGAATTACAAGATGTGAGGAAGGAGGGAAAATGGTTCCTGGTTTTGCTGCAGATATTGCCTCTTAATGGATTCTTTTTTTTTTCTTTTAAACTCTGGGTCCCACTGTGTGGTGGTGTTGTCTTTGCTGAAATAAAATGCCAAAAAGTCACCATCACATGTCAGAAGCAAAAACATGAGGTAGTGTCTTAATAACACACTCACGTGAAGAAGCAGTCCAGTTTGAACTTGATTTTTGAGCACATGAGATGTCAGATACCCTAACTTTACCTTTCTCCCTGTCTCTGAACAACCTGGCAGGTTGGATTCTGCACCATCTAAGTGTTAAACACAGTATGGTTTGCAGTTAGGTGTTTTTTGTACACACGTATGAATTTGCTCTCAAGGGTACTACAGCCTGGCTGCAACTAGGAATTTTAGTTATCAATTGAGCCTTGTGACTTCTACACACTAACCTTTCATCTTCCCTCTGACAATTTGACAAAACATTACTGTTGTCTCATTAAAGCAAATGGTTAGATCACCAAAGATCAAAATAATTTTTGACAATAGTTTTCTTGCTAATAGGCTGTGCTTATTAAGTTTATTCTTTCATAAAGAATCACAGAATGGCTGAGGTGGGAAGAGACCTCTGGAGATTGTCCAGTACAATCCCCAGCTCAAGCAGGGTCACCTTCACCAGATCATTAAGGGTTATGTACAGTCGGGGTGGAGAATCCACAAGCTCTCTGGACATCACAGAGAGGATGGAATTGGTCTCATTTTGCCTCCACGCTTTTTAAAAGTGAGGACTATCCCTTCTGCTTCAGGAAGTGCTGAAACAGACCAGAGGTGCAGTGTGCGAATTCAGAGGAATTCTAGTACAGCAGTGGCTGTAGTGGGATGTGACTCAGCAGGGAGGAGCAGGTCTGCACTCAGTGTAGCCCTCTGTTTACTCCCCTAGCATGGGATGAAGAGCTCCTGGGACACAAGCCAGCTCTCTAGTGATGTTGGTGTCATTGGAGAGCAGAGATTTGTAAAGAGAAATAGAAAACCACACCAGCAGCCTCTGCTAAGTCTTTCTTCAAGAATATTTAATAGGTGCTTTTTATACCTTCATGGAGAAAGACTGAAATCGTAACACTTTTATCTGGCACTGGGACAAATTTTCCCAGAAAAGTTTAAACAAATAAGGCAGTGTTCCTGTGGTCCATCAGAGACAAGGTCAGACAAAAAAAATTATGCTTGTACTCCATTTATTTGCAAAAAATACAGTTTTTCAACTACTGTAACTGGTCAAATGGTGAAGAAATACAGCTTAAAATGTAAGATTAAAGGCAAGGTCTATAATAAATAAAGGATCAGAAGTAAGAAATGTTCTGATTTATTTTGCTATGTTCTTGCTATAGTACCACTTTTCTTCGGGCTTTGGTGAAGCTGAATTACTGAGTAAAAAGAAATGTAAGGAATATGCTTAACAGTGGATTAAATCAGAGACTGAATCTTGGCTACTTTGAGTAATTATGAGATCTGATACATATGTGTATTATCACATACTCTTTTGTCAGCATACCTACTCAAAACACCATGATGCCCTAAAATAGTAATAACATAATTCTGTGGTCACATCCGCCAGCAAGTTAAAACCCCAGTTATAGCCCGGGCTTCACAGATTGCTTGCAAGGAATTTGCTAGCATAGTAGGTAAGTCTTGGGACAAGGGAAGCTTCAGTTCACAGTTGTCCATTGAAGAAACAAAGAATGCATTCTTTAGGGTTGGGGGTGATTTTAAGTAATAAAACTTTGCCTATTAGAAGCCAAACATTATGGGAATATTTCTATAGCCATAGGTATGGGACTGGGCTGGTAAATTTTTGTATATGCCAATAGCAACTTGAGGAAAAACAGGAATTGCAGTAGACAGAAGTTATAGCTTGTGCATGAAAAGAAAACACTTTTGTTCTTTCAGTCTGTAGACATGATCAATCAATCATTTTCTTTGAATTCTCTATAACTTCCCTGCATAATACTTTCAAGAACAGCAGATATTGTTCTGAGATAGACCATTAATACTGTTTTTTGGTTTGTTTTGGTTTTGTTCTGGAGTTAACCCTCAAATTATACAATCTTATTTTTCCTCTTCAAATTTGCTTCCATTGTATATGAGAGGTTCTTGAAACTACTTTTTTTCCAATCCTGGGGACAGACAGACACTTAACTAAATCTCTCTGAAATGAGAACAGTGACTTTTGATGAAAGAGTACCTGGGAATTAGACTAGAAGATTAGAAACCCTGGGCTCTAAGATTACTTGCTCTCTAATTTCTACCAGGTTTTGACTTACTCCTCTATTTTATAATGTTTCCATCAAGTGTATATTTATTCCATTAACTATTAAAGCAAAGGCACTTCCTCATATTAGGTCATGAACCATGACTTGCTCTTATGGTTATTTTCCTTTGCATAATTGCAATTTTTTTTATTTTTGCAAGTGTATATGTGGTAATAAAAATCTCTCATACATTGTCCAATTAAATCCTCTGGAAAATAACAAATGAACAACCAACCAGTTGTTTCTGACCCCACTCAAAACACGCAAAGGTGAAGAATTGTTTCTAGAAATATTTCGAATTCTGAAAAAGTGGATTTTTCCAGTTCATAGGAACACATTAAAATTACTTTATTTTGAAATCTTTTGGATTCACACATAAATTGGGACAATTCCGTATGGAATTCCTATGTTGTAGAAAGCATTTCCTCTCTATAAGAAACATCTTTGCAATGATCTTTGTGGCTTTCCTTCTGTTATACATCTTGAGCTTGCCTTTTGCATTTTGATTACTGACTCTGATTAGCATACTGCTTCTCATGTTCCTACACAGTCTAATTATTAATTTTTATTTCCATAGTTAGGTGTTTCTCAGAACCTTAAATTCTTTAACATTTTATGTTTAATGTCTGTCTTCATATTTGATTTCTATAACACAGTTCTTTTATTAGCACTACTAAGCTTTTCCAAATGTACAGAAAAATTGAGGTAAATATTAAATATAATCATTTTATTGATGAAATTCCACATGAAAAAAAGGAATTGTTAATACAATCTGAATGCTGCAAATGTGAATTAAAAAGTGTGTGAGACATTTAGATAGTGTTGAGTATGAATAAGGTCCTGTTAGAACAGAACCTGCACAAGTTGTTAATGACTTGGATGCAGGACTTGAAGGAATAATAAGTTCGCTGATGACACTAAATTGGAAGGACCTGTTGAGTCCCTTGAGGGCAGAGAGGCTCTGCAGAGAGATCGTGAAAAATTGGAGAGATGGACAATTATATGCCAGATTCTGCACTTGCAATGGGGCAACCCTGGCTTTACATACAAACTAGGGAATGAGATGCTGGAAAGCAGTGCCATGGAAAGGGACCTGGGGGTCCTGGTTGATGGCAAGTTGAATAAGAGTCAGCAGTGCCCTGGCAGCCAGGAGGGCCANTGTTCAGTTTGGGGCACCACAATGTATCACAGAGTATCCAAAGGAGGGGTACAAGGATGGTGGGGGCACAAGGATGGTGAGGGCTCTGGAAGAGAAGCCATATGAGGAGCAGCTGAGCTCACTTGATTTGTTCAGCCTGGAGAAGGGGAGACTGGGGGGAGACATTGCAGTCTACAGCTTCCTCGTGAGGGGAAGAGAAAGGGCAGGCACTGATCTCTTCTCTATGGTGACAGGTGACAGGACCTGAGGAAAGAGCATGAAGCTGAGTCAGAGGAAGTTTAGGTCGGATATCAGAAAAAGGTTTTTCACCCAAAGGGTGGATGAACACTGGAACAGGCTCCCCAGGGAAGTGGTCACAGCACCAAGCCTGACAGTTTGGACAACACTTTCAGGCACATGGAGGGATTCTTGGGGAAGGTCCTGTGCAGGGCCAGGAGCTGGACTCAGTGATCCTAATGGGTCCCTTCTGACTCTGAATATTCTATGATTCTATGATTCCAAGTCCAGGCTGTGAATCTACATAAAATGTTCATTGCTCAGCATTATAGGACTCTTTAATGGTTTCTATTGCAAAAGGGAATAAAACAGAGTTGTACCCTGTGCAGATTTGTTGAATTGATTCTTCTTTCCATGCACAGATCCCAAATGACCCTGTCATGAATCTGCAAAACTTAATTTGAATGGAGAAATCAGTCAGCTGCATCAATTGTCTGTTCTGGGTCAGTCTTAGAGACTGAATATTCAGAAAGCAATGTTATCTAATGTAGTATGATAAAAATATTTTCTCTGTGTATATACATGATTTGTCTGAAGGAACTAAATACTAAATGCCTGTTCTATTTTTTCAGAATACATTCTCTGAGACAAATCTACATATTTAATTTAGTAGTATTAATTTCATTATATGCTTAATCTTTTTACTTCAAAGGCATCTATATGATAAAAAGCCCCAAAATATGTTAGCGAGCTTGATTATTCAGTTAATACCTCTGTTAATGACCAGTTTTGAAAGACAGTATTAAATTTACAAAGACCAGATATTTACAGTCTTTTCATATATATATATATATATATACGTAAAGGAGTATTTTCTTGTTAACATAGATGTTACTGACCAGGAAAAAGTAATCAGGACAATGTAGTATTTTGGTTTTGGTTGTTTACTTATTTTGATTTTTTAATTATTTGCTGAGGAAAACCATCTCACTTTATTTTGTTCTATTGTTTCAGCTGTGAGTAGGGCACCTTTCAACTGACTTTTTTTAGAAGTTAGATTACTAATTTGATCTGTTGATTTTGTTAAAGTTTAAACTATACATCTAGCCAACTCTCTTTAACAAAAAAGAAAGATTTTTTTAAGGACCAAATTCACCCCATAATGGAATCAAAGTCAAGTAGGATAAATCTTTGCAATATGCATGTGTCTCTTCACTGAGAATAGAAGTAGTCAGAATGACTTGCCTTAGTACTTAACTTTTATGTGTCTAAAATTAGGGAAAAGAAGCCCACTCTAAGGTTCTGCCCATCATCTGGAACGTTGGATGATTTCTCTGACTATTTTACAATTCAAATTCTTCCCCCTCTCTCTCATTTTTGGGACACTTTTTCTTTTCCCTGCTTTGTAGGGCCTCATCTTCTTAATCGCTCTGCTATTTTTCATGTAGCTGAAGGACAAGACTTCAGGTTTTTATTATTAACCTCTAGAGAAATCCAATAACTACCTCAAATAAGAGTTTATTTCTCAATATCTAAGTTTGCCTTATTTAGGAAATGGAAAATTCTAAAAAGTTTCTCCAGAATGTGTGAAGTAGCATAACCTAGCTCTCCACAAGTTAACCAACCACCCTATCTTTGGACTGGTTACAGAGGTTACTGTTAATGTTTCAAATAAACTTGTCTCAGAGGGCTTGTTTTGCTCACATTGATAGTTGTGAAGTAAGTTATCTGTTGAGATTTTTAATTGCTAACATTTAGTTATAAAGTGGTAAAGGAACTATGTATATTAAAATTTATCATACATTGTATCATATGAGTAATGCTTCATTTGAAAATGACTGATTTTATTATGATGTGATGAATAACGCTGACTTAGATATTTATACTCTTAACTATACTCAACTGAGATATTCAATTCGCATACTTATTCTTTGTGTTTGGTTGTTGGGGTTTTTTTAAATTATGAATTCTTTGTTTTGATGAATTTCTATTCATACATATGCAGAGCATCTTTAGAGTGATTTGGTGAAAACCAGAGGTGGTGGTAAAGTTCCTTTTTTCTTTCTAACTTTCTCTAAGGTAAAGACGTTATGAAAAGTTACAGATAAAGGAAAAAAAATAAAAGCAATAGATATTTTCCCCTTTACAGACACTCATTTCGGTTAGCAGTGTTTTGGAAAAAGCTGGTAAAAGTTACATAAATCTTTGTTTGCAAATGTGCATTTGAGAACTGTCTCTGGCAGGACAGACAAGTTACACCCAGCGGTCTCTTTCCTTGTGTTTATTTGGCCATAACCAAGCCAACACTGATCACACTGAAACTGGACAGTACATTGTGGCTTATGTTTTCTTTGAAACCCCCATGTACATGGTCTTTCCATACTGCTTACAGAGACTGCTGAGTTGATGAGAGCATTTATCTTCAAGGTAGTGCAGCCAGCTTTCTGGTAAGGCTGCTAATATAAGGAATTGATTTCATAATCAGAGCTAAATGGTACCTCTCTGGCAACAGACACGTTGAGTCACATCTGCTGTGCAAGTACCTCTATGCTGTTCTCTTGGAAACTCTCCTGTATGGGGTCTGTCTGCCTCTCAAAACCCAGGAACAAAAATGACCTTTTTGAACAGTTCATTTCAGCCAGGTTTTCCAGCTACTGAATGTCTTCAGCACCGATTTTGACACTAATTTTATGGTTTCAAGGTACTCTGTCTTCAGGCTTTTAGTCTCTTCACTATATACCACAGGCTGAATGGGATGTCATAAACCACTATAAACTCTGCAATGTAAATAAATTAACACAAACCCCCACTTGCTTTCTATGCAGCTTTGTGACTCACTGAAGGTAACAACCGATTTTCCCAAACTTTTTGGAACTATTTTCTGTGATTAAGATACTGCCTGTACAAGGTGAGGCAATAGCTGCTTTCCAAATTTAATGGGCACAAGCACATAAAAAGCAAGGAAATTAGTCAGCCAACAAGGCTGAAATAGCAATTAGTTAAGGAGAATCCTATGAGCTGATCTGAACAGGCAAATCATCCTTCACGTGTCTCCTACCCAAAAGGTAAAAAATCACAGAATTTTTTCACTTCACATGATTCCTGCTCTAGACCAGTATATAATTAATCATCTTCTTGCCCTTTATTAGGCAGATGGACTCTGATCAAAATTACGTATTTATTAAAGTAATCGGATCCCAAAAACACACTTGACAACAAATTGGGTGGATCGGTATGTAGCTTTAGTTTTCAGATAGAGAATGTCATGTCGTGCAAGCAATTGCAGACTAATTAGCACCTGTATTGTCTTTCCCTTCACTCAGTAACTCCGCTTTTTGTTTTATCTCTGTTTTCTTCAGGTAATGAATCTTCTCTGGCCTTCCCAGAGAAATTTGTCAGATTGTTCCATATTCAGTTTTTGAAATGAATGTCAAAATATTTTTCCCAGGAGTGCGGTGATACCAAAGGAAAAAAAAAAAAAAAAAA
>VXAY01002371.1:2627677-2694631 GCA_013399855.1 Oxyruncus cristatus | reverse complement strand
GAAACCAAAGGAAAAAAAAAAAAAAAAAAGGAAAAAACCCCAATCAAACAAACAAAAACCCCAAGAAAACCCAAAACAAACAAACAAACAAATGAACAAAAACAACAAAAGAAGTAGCTCTATAGAATTTTTCATTATGAATAACAAAAAGTGACTTGATTTATTAAAAGGTAGATTCTAACTGGTACGGGAAATTATTTTGCATTTTAGAAATGGCAGTGCAGAATTTCCTGTTATTCCTGTATTATTTCCTCTCTCCTTCAAATGTAATATTACTTAAATGATAGCTTGTTTTTTCATTATGTTCAGGAAATATGATTCAACATTTCTGCAATGTTTCTTGTAAATGAAAGTAACTGTATACTTCTAGAAATTATTATCTTCAATATTAATATCTGTAAGTAGCAATTCACTTGGAAAAATCAACACAAATGTAAACGAAAAATACGTTCAACTGATTAAGCAAAACACAAGATAAAAGCTATAAGCCAATTCTTTCAGAATACAATGCTATGTCAGCTTCAGCAGCAAATTGAGAATAATGAAAAATAATTTTCTGTGAAGTAAACCAAGAGCTCATCTTGATGTTAAGTACAATGCAATCCCTACAATATTGTTCAGTGTTTGTTCAGATCAGTCATTTGTTGACAAAATCACATCTTTGCAGTAGTATTCAAAGATGAAGGGATGGAAACAAATCTAAGTTTGGCTAGTAAAACTCACTGTTTAAAAAATGTTCTTTATTTCTCCTTTGATAAGCTCAAAGCAGGTCCAGTGAAATCAAGTTGCTCAGGGCTCTGCTCAGTTGAGGTCCAGTCTTAACAGCTCCAAGCCCATTCTGAGCTTATCCAAGGACAGAGAATCCACAGCCTCACTTCACAGCCTGTTCCAGGGCTTGATTGTGCCCACAGCACCATGTCATCCGAATGCCTCTCGAAAACTTTTCAAAAATATTCTATTAACAGCCATTTCAGATTACTTTGGAACTATTTATCACACACAGAATCATTGTAAATAACATTCTGTGCTATAAAGGATTTTTCAGAGACCAAGTAGAATTTTTTTCATTGCAATTGTTAAGATACAAACATTCCATGAGCAGTAAAGAGACAATTGTATTATAAATATCCTAAATGATAAAACTTGTTTCATTTATGAAAAGAATGGACTGAGCTAAACATATTTTAATTGAGAAAGAGTCATCATGAGCCTTATATATCTTAATATAGAGTGAATTTGTTATGAATTTTGCCTGAGTTTACATTGCCTTCCCGGGATGAATTAAAATCAATCTCATTGTATATATAAACATATTTCTGTACAATGATCAATGACCAGGACCTTATTAGGCATTACAAAATTAAAACCCTTTCTTTACATAACCCATATGTGGTTTTGTGAAGCAAAACTGAGTCCTTTAATAAAGGGCAATAACTCAGAGAATGAAAGAAAAGAACTGGGTAAGGACTACTGAATTAAATTAAACTTCTTGAAATTTTCTGGAGATATAAAAATTATCCTCCAGTCATTACTGATAGGGCTCATACAGTAATCTTTACACAAGAGTGACATTATTGTTTTTTATTTCCATGCTGTTTACCCCTGCATCAAGGCTAGATTTGGAGATAAACAAAAAGTTTCTTTTCTATTTTCTCCTCAGTGTCTGTTTCCATAAAAAAGGGCCTATAAAGGCTACTCAGAAAGAGAAAGCTGCTTAATCTAGAGCAAGTTCTTGAGGGAATGGGGGCAAACACAAAGTTTATTTTTTTCAGAGGCGGGAGAGAGATTGGAAACTAATGACTAGTTAACTTCAATTTATGCAATAATAGAAATATGAAAGGATATACTTTTTTGTCAAGAATATTCAGTATCATACCCTCTGAATTTCCTTCTCTGTTGACAGGAAGCACTGAGTATGCAGGATAGTATATATTGTATATCTTGACCTCACTACTGTCTTTTATTTTTTTTGTGGGACATTTTCATAAACAAAATGGAGACGTAAGATCTTCATGAAATTACTATCAGGCAGATACTCAAATGGTTAGGAAAGCATGCTTAGTAGTTATTAATGTTTTTTTGTTGTTTAGCATTACGCATTGAGTAGTGTTCTGCAGAGATCAGTCTTGTGCCCGGTTCTTATCAATGTTCTCATTAGTGACTTGAGTCATTGAGTAGGTAGTCAATGATTAAATAGTGTAGTGTGCTTATTAAATTTCCAATGACATCAAGCTGTGAGGGTCTGTAAACATACATGAGGACAGACTTTAAAAGATCTTGACAAATTAGGGAAATCATTTAAATAAATTGGATGCAATTCAGTAAAGAGAAATGCAGAACACTAAGCTTAAATGATCAAGCATTTCATGATAAGTCATAATACGTGAAGCAGCAATTTTGCAGATGAGAATCTGAGGCAGACTGAGTGGATTCTTCCTTAACATTAGATAGCCAAAATGTTCCAGACATCCATGTCTGATGTATTAATTTTATTTTCCCTTTAAAGTCATTGGGAAGAAATATCTTTTCAAGGAAACTGACTTGTTTCAAAAATCTGCTTAAGATACCTTAGAAGTGTATATACGTCTCCAACCAAAGAATCCCAGGACAAAAGCTCAGATGTAGATGTCCACGCTGTAGATAGACAAACCATATTAAATATCAGATAGATAGATTTCTCTTAAACCAAATGAAAAAAATCCTCTTTATTTGAAGTAATTATAAAGGATTCAAAGTCAGTTACAGAGTAGGAAGTTCTGTATGTAGATTTACCAGGCATAATGAGGGAGCACCACTGGTTCTTATCCTTCTTAGTTCCTCTTTGCCTACTGATCACCAAAATCATACCCCCAAAACCTTACAATCCAGGAAAAAATATTTGAACAGCAGATGTTCAAAACATTATGGGTCAACAGAACAAGTCAAACATTGCACCAGTAGTGTTGGTGCTACAGGTCTGAAGTCTGGCCCAATTTACCAAAACACTTCATAGTTCTCCCATCTAGATCTTATGGTTGGCTGTCTAGAAATCACTGTGATAGCAGATCCTTAGAGTCACAGAAGTGATCATCCTGGTTACTAGCTTTAAAAAAATTCCTTGAAAAGCCTGTCAAAACACTCTTATAAGCAGCAAGAAGTCTGGCTGCTCGAACAGGCGCAGCTCAGGTTTTATTCAAAATGTGTTCAGTTTTGGTTCTGATCCATGAAATTATTTCAGTTGCACACCTCCAAAACCTAATGGGCTATTATAATGAACAAGAGCTAGTGATAGCTTCATGCTAAAGACAGACTTTGTGCATGTTGTCCACAAATACTAACCAGGTGCTTGACATCTAAAGAGGTGTTTTTATCTACTGAAAGATATGAATGATCTTCTTGGCTAGCGTTGGGATTTTGGAGTCACTTTAAATGGCTTATAAAGGGCCATGTATTTGCAGACTGACAAACCCAGAAGTATAAAACCCAGGAATAACTGATAAAGCACTGAAATTCTTCAGCTACACATTACATGCAACCATGTGGGTTGATTGAAAACGTTTCAGCTTTTTCTGCTAATAGGCTTTGTAGGAAGAATGTGACAGCCACTTCTAACTCCAAAAAGGGAGATTTTGTTTTTAACACATTGTCCAAGGAATTTTTTTGCAGCTTGGAGAAATCTTTATATAAAGTCCTAGGGCTCATAGTATTGTATAGTACCCAGAAACCCCAATGACAGTTTGTTGCTCACGGAAGTTTAAGTCTCCACTGTATTATCCAGAATAAAATTTGTAATGTGTTACAGCTACAACTGAAATGCCCACACCTTCCATGTTTTTTTCCACAGTATCAGAGGAGTTAGATAGATAGAATCTGTCAGCAGGAGATTGCATATACTATTTAGTCCCAGCAATAAATTGCTTTGAAAAAGAAAATGCAGACTTAACCAAAATGAACAGTAAAAGCAGTAAAAAGCACCAGATTTCTTTCTTTAATCTGTTAGTATTTAGCTTTTGAGGATTTGAGCTTGTACTAAGCAGTCATATGGACCATAAGTCTGATATCTGCTGTCATTGCATCAATCAAGTGGCAGTGTTATTTCCATCAAATTTATTAGACTTGTGTGTCCCTGGACACTGCTCTGAGAGCTGAACTGCCAGCAGCCTAAATCAGGAGAAGTTCAGTGACATTTGGATGAGAATGATTCAGTGTCTATTTCTTGCTGAGGAAGCAGATAGGAACAAATATGTTTCTGCATGCAAGGATCTCTGCACTCAAGGTCTGTAAATAATGAGAGTCCCTATTTCATAAGCATTGTGTGACACTTTTGTTATGAATTAGAAATCACAAGGATGTCCATAAACTGATAGACACAGATGTGGGTAAATACACATCTAAGGGGTGTATTGAGACCAGCAATAAGCAGAGAGGCAAGCTTCCTTGTGCCCTATCGTAGCGTAAGCAAGTCTCAGCCTGCTGCTGTGAGACTAATTTGCTCCTTTTGCTCTCCCTCTTTCTCATGTCCTAACACCTCCTGGGACAGTGTCCCTGTAACTTCAGATGCTTCTTCTGTATCCTCCATCTGCAGCTCTGGTGCCTGCTGTGGTCCCTCAGCCCATGGACAAGTACTGCTATTGCCCTTCTGCTCAGGCTTGTTCTTGTTTCCTCCCTGGAGTGAGTTTTCTCTCACTCTGACTCTCACTCTTTCATAGTTCCTTGGAAATAGTTTGTTAAAGTTTCAGAGAATGGTTAATAGTGAGAGCACGGATTTGGCTGACCTTAGTAGGGAGAGCTGTCACAGTTTTGGTAAATGATCTTTGCAAATTATGAAAACCCCTTAAAAATATGTATAAACTGCCAATGGAATACTTCCTGAAAGATGTCTTTTCAGCTCAAAGAATATTTTTCATTTTTCTAATATCAAGCTGTTCTAAGTTTGACTTTCTATATGCACTTTTTTAAGCCTAAATAAAAATAAGAATTGTTTTCCAGAAGGAAAAGGGAAAGTATTTTACATAATGAGTTCAATGCCAAAACTGGATTGACACAAACACCTGGACAGCTAAGTTAGTGCTCAGATTTGAGGTCACAGAAACTAAAGATAAGACATCACTAGTAAAAGTGCATGTGAAATACCTGAACTACCTGTAAAGGTAAATAAATCTTCACTGGTCCTGCCTCAAAATGGTTACTGCATTGTTATCTGAGTAGAGCTGTCTAGACCATGAAAATTATTACACTTGTGGCAAAATTTCAGAATGGGACATAAGCAAGCTCTTAATCTGCTCACGTTCTATCCTGAAACAATGAAGGAAATAAAATCAACACCAGTCTGCTTTGTTCTTCATACACAAATGTAAATGCTTCAGAAAAGGAATGTATATAGCAGTGTCTGCAGAGTTCTTTCATAGCTGTTCTTTGTAGTGAAAAACATCTTTAAAAACCTTCTTCATATCTAAGTGTCATCTAATGCGATCCTTCCCAAGAAGTCTGACTGCCCGGTTTCTATGTGCATCTCCAGCCTTATTTCTCCATCTCCCTGTGGAACATTGCTTCATGCGACTTTAGGTCTCTGTATTATAAGTAAAATGTACTCTGATTCCTCAGTGAGGATCCTCTTCCACATCACAACCATCTATTCTAGCGTAACATTCTCCACTGTTTTGCACAGATACAGCATAAATATGCCCTCAGAAGAGAACCATTACAGCTCAGGCCCTTGATCTCAGATCCTCATTATGCAGTCCACCCTCTAATTCACTTGAGGACTTCCTTAATGTTAATTTGCATAATACTTCATTTTATTAGCTGAATACACAGTATATCTCCTATCATTAAACAGAAACATATTCAGGAAGCCAGCTTTTCTGGGGAAAGAATCATATTAAAATAAGAATACGAACTTGGGCAACCAGTGGCTAAGTTAAAATTAGGCCTGTTTCTCTGTGGGAGCAAGTATCTTGCTGATTAAGGTACACAAGGATCTCGCTTTTGTTTGAATTTGAATAGGTCATAAAATGAGACAATTTTAAGTGTCCAACACTTAAACACATGCTTTGGACTTTGGAGAATCATCCTTAGCATCAGAATATTGTTTTTCAAGGGTCCTAAAATATTGCTGTTTGATAAAGGAACAGATGTTTATTCTAAAATTAGGACCATTAATGGATGGTGTTTTATTGTTGGAGTAAAACTGCCTTGGTGCTTATATAATTGGAAGAGTTCTTCCATGACATAGCCCTGCATAAAAACCTTCAGAGTCTGCTTCCCAAACAAAAAAGTAGATAAGATGTGGACCTTTTATCTTTGTTAATCGCTACTACATTGAGAAATAACCTAATTTTTTATCACCAGAGCTTTCAGAATGACCCTAAATATACAACCCCTGTTAGACTGCATGACCCTACTGCCTTTATAGTGCTCTTGTTGCCAGCATGGTGGTACGGATTTTTTTATACTTTTGGTCTAAATATGAAAATACATGCTGTTCTCACATGGAAAAAAGAAATATTGAGATGTATCTTCATTTTTTGTAAGGGACATAATGAAAGCTAATATTTTGTTATAGCTAGCTATATCCCAACATAGTTTAGTTATAGAAAATGTTTTATGATTCTTCCTAAAATGGGTCACCTTCTTTGAGACTTGTGGTTGTTGGCAACCGAGTGGCAATTATTTTACACTGAGATTACACAGTGTATGCTGGTATACACTGAAAAACTTCTCCAGCTTTGGAAATTGGGACTGAGGAGCTGCGGCAGTGACCTGGTTAATCCATTCTTCGTTCCTGAGCTGCTCACTCCTTTTTGACATACTTTTTAAGAAGTATCTCTATCTGAGATCTGTTGTAACTTGGACATATTTTTCAATAAAAGATGTAGTCATTTAGATATGGACTAGCTATTTCACTGAAAAATCCAGCTTATTAACTTTGAATAACCACATTTCCATGTCATGCTTTCTTTTCTCACAGGGGATTACTAAATTACAAGGTCTGAGACACTTCACATCCATCAAATGTTACAGGAAATAATAAACTGAGTTTTCTCTCAACTTGTCATTTTGTCTCTTGCCTTTGTTCTATTTTTTTTTTCCTACCTCATTCACTTATCAGCTCCTGCATAGCTGTCGTTTTCCGCTATGAATTTCGTTAGATACCACATCGGGTGCTCAATGAGATGCTGGGCAGAGCTCTGTGAGTGAATAGTGTGTGTGCCTCCAACTGAGAAGAGCAAAGAAGCTCTGCATCACAGCACTGCCGTACCCCAAGACACAGACACAACAACATACATTCTGTAATACCATCAACAGATCATATGAATGATTTTTGCAGGCCTCTCTCATATTGGCCTGTTGGTCAGATGTGAAAGGGTTTTTTCTTTGTTTTACTCTGCACAACGCGTAGTGGCTCTGTGGACAACAAGCATTTTCTTTGGCAGGATTTTAAGCAGTGCAGCCAGAAGCTTGTAATCCATCTTTAATACTAGAAGGATATGACATTAATCAATTTCAAGCAAATCTCTGTTTCATGTCTGAGCATGCAAGTTTTACTTTTCCTGGTAGCTGTTCTAATTGCTTGCTAAAGTTAGCAAATCTGTAGCTCTGGGATCAGTAACACTTCAACTCTCTTTCCACAGCTCTGAATTAGTAGTTGGATATACTAAAATCAGGTGGCCAGATACTGTTCTCGTTTTCTCACCATTTTTAGCCTGGTTTCTTAAGGAAATCAGGTATATGTGAACATACTGTTTCACTGGCATTCAGCCCCCCTCTTTCCCTAGTAACTTTTAAATAAATTTTTGGTCATTTTCAGCTATATTTGACAGTGCCTGGATATCTCAAAGCTATTCAATTCCTTTGACTTCAGTGAAAGTAGATGACTGTAACTCAATTTTATCCCCTCTGTCTGACTTCCTAGGTGCAGAGAAAAGGAAGCTCTAATGCCAGACAGTAACTCATATGAGACAACCAGTCAACCCGCATCACAGGAAGCTTTGCTGATGCTTCTGGCAGATCACGTATGGAAGAAAACCCAGGAGGGTATGGGTGGTTTGAGAGAGCCATGGCTGAAAGGGGAAAAGTTTCAGAGAAGGCTGCAGCTGAAAAATGTTAGGACACAGAGAAAATTGAACGTGCTTTTTAAAAAAACAAGGCTATAGCTTGAACAGGTATTTCAAGAACACTGTTGAGACTTTAATACACTTACTCCAGTGGAAGACATGGGGCACACATTACACACGTTAATATATTGGAGGAAGAAAACAAGGACTAGAGGAGGTATCTAGGTCCCTGGGTTAATGGTTTTATTGGTCCTGCAGCTTACAAATAAATGAACACCCATTTTTGTTTACTGTGGTGTAAAAGATTTGAAACAGCTCCAAGAAGGTACTTTGCAAAATCCAGTAAAAGTGATTTTTATCTTCAGTTATGGAAATTTGTGTCATTTTCTATGGATCAGAATGTCTCCTAAACTGGAAAATCACATGTGTTTTCTTTTGCTCTTATAACAGCCTGAAAGTGAAGATTGGATTGTTTTCTATATTCTGTCAGAAAAAGTAACAAATTTCGCTCCTGCAGCCATCTGAGCATATGACTCCTAAATTAATCTGTACTCATGTTGCTTTCCTTCAGTTCTGTTGGCACATTTCCCTTTCACACTGAGAAAAAAACACTCATTGAGTTCCGGCCAGCAAAATACTTACTTCAATTTATCAATTTTAAGAATTCTTTGGTCACTTGGAAGCACAAGTAACATAGTAAATCGAAGTACCAAGTGTTTTTTTCCCTCTTATTATTTGTTATGCTCTTTTTAATTTCTCTAGTTTCTGCATTTTATTTGGGACAGAGAGGGGTCTTAATTTTGCATTAGTGTCATAAACTTGATTGAGGACAGTGAAGAGTTAATCAAACACTCAAAAGGGTAACTGAAGAGCCTTCACAAATGGCTGTATTTAATCACTGAAACACCTTTTCTGAACTGTATAGATAGTTATGAAATTTTGCTTTTGATTTACTACAGAAACAAAAAAATCAACAACTATTAATTTGTGGGAGATTTTTCAGCAATCCCTCCCCCAAACAGCACACAGTAGGGATTTCATTATTTTTAAAATTAAATATTCTGGTATTTGGAGTTTTTTGATCCTGCTTTATTTATTAAACTTGTTCATCTTTGAAAGGAAACATACTAAATGAATATTTAGTTTATTTATTTACTGTACCAATATTTATTTACACAAAAATGTGATTCTTTGTTTGTTTGTTTGTTTGTTTTGTTTTGTTTTGTTTTGTTTTGTTTTGTTTAAATCTAAACTTTCCTAATTTCAACCCCAGGATTTTCAAATAATTTTTGTTCTCCCAGAGGCATATGTTTTGGTAAACTACATTAAGAAAATTAACCCTAGTTTTAAACTAATTTGTATTTTAATTTTCTCACTCAAACATCATTAACTTTAGAGGTAATATTAGTCTATCCTTTCTCCTCTCTTATAACTGGAATAAAATAAATGTGACAGTTTAGGATGTTGTCATACGTGTTACAAAGTTCATGACTTGTGAGAGGAGATAAAAAGCCATCGCTTTTCACGTACTTATTTTCCAAGTTACTCTAAGTTGTCTCCCACTCTCCTACCAATGGCTGCAATTTTGTGACCTCCTGCTACCCAGGTTACCTGTATGAGAAAGTTGTCTGTACTGCAAGCAATTCATTCGAATCCAGCAGTAGCAAATACAAAGTGGGAGGTCCAAAATGTACCCTGCTCCTCCTCCAGATCTGTGCAAAGAGCTAGTGCATCGCTGAGGAGCCGTGATGCATGGAGTTCCTAAAAAAACCCCCAAACAAATAGTTTATTCAGAAGCTCAGATTAAAGGAAGATGGGTCTTTGTGTAAGTTGCTGCTACCTTCTTTTTGAATTTGCTTTCTAGTGGTTTCCTTTTCCCATATCAGGGTACAAGGAGGGCTAGCAGCTCTCAGCAGGCAGGTGAGACAAAAGGTGGGAAAGCAGTGACCTCACCCATGGGCACTATCTTGCAGATCCAAAACACAGGGAGAAAAGCTGGGATAAAAAGTCCTTTGACAGCCCCAGACAAGCAAGAAAGTGAATGGGGATCTGTGCCCAGCCAGGAACTCCAGCCCTGAGAATGGTTCCAGAGAAAGGGTAGGACATAAGGGCAGGTTGCAGCACATATCCAAGGGACTCTTCCAGGAGACCCATTACCTGCGGCATGAGACCAAAGCCCATCCAGGAGGCAGGGGCAGAGGCAGGGATAAAGACCTAACTGCTTTCAGCTGGGCTGAAATTCTGAAAATTTGCTGGAAGTGCTGTTCATGTCATCAGCAAGGCCATTAATTAAAAATATTGATGGGTATTTGCTCCCTGAGGGATGTCCTCAGTAATCAGTTGTCAGCTGGCTTTGTGCTGCTGATCACTGCCCTGAACACCAGCCAACTTTCCACCCACTTTGTTTTCCATATCTTCAGTCTGTATCTCACCAATCTGGATACCGGAACACAGTGGGCTAAAGTCTCGGTGAACAGCATCCAATGTCAGCTCCACTGATGCAGCCCTCTCAGCACAGAGGGCAATCTTTTCATGACAGAAATTGCCACATGAATGCAAAACAGCTTAATTATTTATTTACCTGACCAACATTTCGCTGGAAGTTGAATCAGGGCTTTGGCTAAACAACCATTTGTCTTGTGCTGTCTCTATTAAAAACTTGTCACATAATGGTGTTTTTCCCTCACACCAATCACCTCACTTACAGAATACAGTTATATTATGTTGCACCAATAATACCAAGGTCCCCTTCTCCAGGTTTTTCAGGTCATCAACTTTCAGTTATTGCCAGTAATTTGCTGAGGTTATTGTCTTGAAAATTCTTTTTATGAACAAGTTTTTGCTGACTTCTCGTTGTTGTCTGAAATGCAGAAAAACAGACCTGACTGTATTTTCAGTCTCTCTACAAATACAAATATTCATTTTAATTTGTCTGTAGTTTCTTCTTCCCTGGTTGATTAACCCCAGGATATGATATGATTTCTACTTCCTCTTTTGATGACTGAAGATAATATCAAAGGAAAAAAACCTGAAGATGGAGCACTTTACCTGCATGTGTTCTCATCTGGAAGTGTCAGAGTACAGTCTTGTGCAGGAAACCGGTCCGAACTTCTGCAAATTGAGTGATAACACTGATATTCATAATGCAATCATGATACAAATTATGTACTCATGACAGAGTTCTGGGTTTGCACGTTTCTAATTCCAATAATCACATTGTAATACTGCAATCTTACTAACTGGTTCAAACAAGGTGAAATATTCTGCAAGTTTTAAAAAATTTTATGCATTTTTACAAAAAAAACCAAATTTCAGCTGATTTCCTTTGCCTACCCTTGTCTTCCTACTACTCCTTCCTTTCTCCAGATGGTTGATTTTGTCTATGTGCTAGTAACTCCTTGGGATGTGTGCATAGAGTGTTGTTTCATGGCTTGTCCTAATGTAGAACCTAAAGGATGGACCAGCCATGTGACCAGCTGTAATAGCTAGCTGTTGGAATCCCCAAACAGCTAACTTGAAGTTTAGAACCAGTAAGGACCTCTTTTGTGGATTACATTTTGATGTCACAGCAGTCATATGAAACACAGGAAATCTCATAAGACTCAAAACTCCAGAAATGGAGTAAAGAAAGCAATTTTGAGAATATAATTGCATAGATGATGATAGAAGAGTTTGCATTTTGAAAGAAAGAAATGCTTTAAATATTTTTATTATGTTACTTTTTTATTTTTCTGATTCTTCTCAAGTGGGGTAAGATTAACTTTTTCTTTTAAATAAATAGATAAATCAAAGCCAAACATTTTGACCTGAGGTCACAGAAGCCATCTAGTCAGATGTCTTTTCAGCTTGCCTCCAGTTTCAAGTATTTCGACCTGGAGGGCCAATATGAGTCTAATTAAGGAATTCTGTTTGGCAATACTTCCTTTCATAGTTAGATTGGAAAATAAATTAAATGTATTACCTTTGCTATTTTCTCATTTACTTCAGAATTGCCTCAATCACCATTCTAAGTTTCTCCCCAATCACTTTTCAAGCCCTAGCTGCACAATTAATGTTGATTTTTTTGGTGATATTTCGATATCCCACTGACTACTAAAATCCAAATCTGATTTTAATAGGACTTCCATGAGGCTGAAATATAGTTAGCATGAAATAAGATTAAATTAATATTATTTGCTCTTCAATAGTCAGTAAAACATGAATCTGAATCTAAGATTGTTCCAACTTTCTGCTTATAATATATATTTGTATTCATGTAATAAACCTTGTTTAAATATCAGGTCCTAACCACAATTTTAAAGACTGCTGAGCTACAAACTTATGAGAAAGTAAATTATAAGCTTGGGGAGCTGGGGATTTTGATGCCATTTTAGTAGTTCTGAAGACTGAGAGTAGGTGGGTTGAGTATGATTCCAACTTTCTCTGATTATGCAGGAATGATTTGCTGGTACTGCAGATACTTTCTCTTTAGTAACCATATGTTCTTTAAGGAGTTTCTAAATTCACCTCCAGCTAATGAAAATGCAGTCATCATGTTACATCTTATTAAAACTTACACTGGACTCCCTGCTGTATCTAGTTCTCTTAATTGTTCAAAAAATAAGGGAAAATGGTTACATTTTTAAGATTAGTTTTTAAATGGGAAAAAAAAAAGAAAAGAAAAAAACCAATCAAACAATAATATAACAACAAAAAGTACTTTAAAATATCCAAAATGTCCAAAAAACCCCCCCATTTTTATTTCAGAAATATTTGCAAAAAATAACCTGTCACAACCAGAAAGAAATTTGCCAACTTAAATAAGCCCAAATTGGGACCAAACAAGCAGATTTTATTCACTGTGAACAACAACCTAAGCCAAATTTTTTAAATTCAGCTTATATTATTTGATTGTATAGGGTAACACATCTACATTAAAGTACTACTTATATACTTATGCTATTTTCATGAATGTATTTTATTACTTTTTTATTGCCTTTACATAAAATTTATGTAGTTAACTAATTAGTAGTCCTTGCCAATGATATTGTGACTCATAACAACAGTGTGAATCAGCAGCTCTGACTATTTCTGTAAAGGGCACCCACGCAGTTCTAAGGCCCACATCCCTAAATGTATAAATAAGTAACGTTATAGTTGGATTAACCTTGGACTATTTCCCACAGATTTGTTATATTTCCCTCTTCTTTCCTTTCTTTGCAGCTAGGAGAAATCCATATCAAAATATCACCTATGGAAAACTGTTACTATGAAGCAATGACCTGGTTTCCAAACAGTTCTTACATTTGATTATTTGACAACTGTCATGTTTAGTATAACTTAAAGGCCTTTTATTCTACATTTTTTATAACAGAGGAATATTCTAGATATTTCAGAAGAATAATCAGCCCCCATACATTAAGTTTCATCATGTTCTTTCTCATCTGTGAAATATTGGTTTGGACCCTGAAGCATGTTTTAATATTTCTTCAAGAATGTATTTTTAGCAATAACATTTATAACTCTGGAATTTTTGCTCTCTGTGTAAATATGCAATTTCTTTTTACCTCTCACTTAATTTTTTTTCCTTCATTGCTTCCTTGGATAATAACTCATAGAGACCAATTATTGGTATCTTTTAAAAGTATTCACTTTTATTGGTTTTGATTATGTTACTTCTTAATTTCATGGTGTAATTCTCTGTTTCTGTGTAATGGTTCAGGATGAACAATAATTCCCAAAAGACACTCTTTAAAACATACAGTATCTTACACTTTTACACAAATATTTTAAGCTAAGTTGTCCTCAAGTGCTGATTACTACCTAAATTAAATTTGTTTCAACCTCTCCCTCTCCTTTTCATTTTCCTGAATCAATTTGGAGACAAAAGTTACAAAATAACTGGTAGGTTATTCTGTGCAGACAAGTTGCTGCAAGACTTTAAATTGCTGGAAAGCCAGATAAAAATTAGACACTGTTAATAAAAAATCCCAAATCAATGGATCTCTAGTCAAACACTAGGCTTGATCCAGACCATTATAAGAGTAAGCAAAGGATTTTTATTTCACTAAGTTTTACAGACACCACAATGGGCCCCTTGTCATTACAACTTTGCAGCATCATGACCACAGGCAACCTCTGTCACTACTCACTTTTTCTTGACTTCATAAAGGACTCACGTGTTTTCACAACCAAAGATAGAGTCCTACAACCCCTTGCCAAATAGAACACTTAGAGATTAGATCATTTTATGAACTAAAGATCCTTTTGTTCACTGTTCTGGCTGACTGATGAGCTGTTTATCCTATTTTTTATGACGACATTTAAAAATACACCTGTAGTACAATCTATGTCCCTAAGGAGCATTTTAAGAAGTTTGTGAGTAGAAAGTACCATATGTGCAAACCACTGCAGTGACTTAAGAAGATTCCTATTGAAGATTCAGTTGGTTTTTTTGAACTGAGAAAATATTTGCGGGTTTTGTTCTGAAACTTACTAAATTGCCTTCATTATATTTCTGCTGCTAACACAGATGTCTTTTGATATTGTGCTATTCATCTTTTATTAATTATCTACTTAGACATATGAACAGACCATTTGAAAACTATAAGCATTAGCAATCTGAACCGTTCTGTATTGGATATACTCAAAACCTTCCTCTTAACTAAAATGTCCCTCATTAAAAGAAAATATTTAGGTATTGAGACAATATCCGCTGTATTCATAAGGAACCTAGAGTTGAACTTAATAACTAACTTATTTTTCTAATGGAAATCTATGTGTGTGTTGCTCGCATATATTGATGTTGCAAACTTGTCTTTCGTGGAGAAATTAATTGACTGCTCTAACTAGCAGCAACATTTATATCATCTATATAACATTTCATATATACAGCAAAATAGATCTTAACCTGTTTTTATTTCACCTTAGATGGGTTCTTAGATGTTTGATTAGGTATGCTACATCAATAAGTCATCTCTATAACTTGCAGATTTTATACAGTATTTTGGGAGACATAGAGTGCAATTTAACAGGCTTAATAAACATTTGAATTCATGGTGCTTTCACTCCACTGGAACCGCTGAAGTTCATTAATAAAACTTCTGAAACACCCATGTATTTACTGGGGGGGGGGGGGGGGGGAACAGCGAAAACCATCTCTATTATGGCTCCAGCCCAGGAAGAAGAAAAAGAATCACCTGCCGGAAACTTGTCTCCATAGAATAAAAATGAGAAATCAAAACATTGCTACTGAACAATAGTGTCGCTCTGTACTGGGTCCATCTGGGATAGGGTTAAATTTCTTCATAGTAGCCCATATGGTGCCATGTTTTGGATTTTTGACCAAACCAGTGTTGATAACATAGGGCTGTTTTAGCTATTGCTGAGCAGTGCTTGCACAGTGCCAAGGCTTTTTCTGTTTCTCACTCCGTGCCATGTGTGTGGACAAGGAGCAGGGAGGGAACACAGCTGGGACAACTGACCCCAGCTGACCCAAGGGATATCCCATATTACATGACATTTTGCACAGCAATGGAAGCTGGGGGAAGAAGGAGGAAGGGAAGGGGGAATTTCAAAGTTATGCCATCTGTCTTCCCAAGTCACCATTACTCATGATGGAGTCCTGCTTTCTTGGAGGTGGCTGAACACCTGCCTGCCAATGGCAAACAGCGGATGAGTTCCTTGTTATGCTTTGCCTGTGCACCTGGCTTTTGTTTTACCTATTAAACTGTCTTGATCACAACCCAAGTTTCCTCCCTTTCACCCTTCCAGTTGTCTCCCAGGTCCAACTGGAGGAGAGTGAATGTGCAGCTGGGTGAGACTGAACTGCCTCAACACACAGTCCTCTTAGGAAATGTTGTAATATACACTCAGAACAGAAAATGTTCTGTCAACCATTGTTTTTTAGATTGTCATACCTGATTCTTTAACCACTGGTCCTGGCTCCCCAAACACAAATTCGTTTCTTTTTCTGAAATCCCTTCTTCAAAGATATTCCTTAAAATACATTTTGATAGGGAGGAAGAGGTCAAAGCTGGTGAGCCAGGCTTCTACTTTTAAATCACATCGGCCTGCACAAGCAAGAAAGATGTGTATGAGAGAAAACTGGGGGTGCATACTATGTTTGCAAATAAGAGAGATTTAGGTTGGTATGTTGATTCAGATATTTTTAAACATAAAAAGAATTTTCAGTGAATGAATTACAGATTGTTTTTAATTCTTTGTTCAATGCTTACTCACCTAAGCCATTACCTAACACCACTGATTCTCCTTTTTTTTGTAGCCTCAAGGTTTATAAGTACTTTTAAAGTGGTTTTTTTCCAGTCATCACAACTTACAGTAAAAAAAAAAGTAAACCCAGATATTTCAAAAGTTGGGTTTCCAAGGAAAGAGAAACCAAATATTTTATATAACTGAAAGAAAATAAATAAGAATGGCAATACAAAGTTAGACCATAGGTCCACCTAGTCTGTTATCTTTTCTCTGACACTGGCTATTAAGAACTTCATAAATAATTAAGACCAGGGGCACTGCACAGTGATTATTCTCCAGAAACCTGTAGCTCAGGTGATACTTTTGCATTTTATAGTCCTAATAGACTTATTCCATGAATTTGGCCATTTGCATATTCAACCCATTGTAAGATTTTAGCCTCCAAAGCATCCTGAGATGAGAAAGAGTTTGACACCTTACTTGCACATTGCGTAACAAATTCTCTCTTTCTGACTGTTAGGAATTGTCCTTCCCAAAGCTGTCTTGCAAATTCATGATAATTGGCAATGTAGCGCCTGTGCAGCCCCTGGGGGCAACTGCAAAAGAGGCTGGTGAATAATGTGAAAGAGTGCTGTGTTTTCCATGGCAGATGATACCAGATAAGATTATTAGATGGCAGAGTTGCTCAACTCTTGGTAATACAAAGGGGGAAAATAAGAGAGGCCTAGTGCCACTTTGTGTGGGAGCCTCCACCAATAGCTGAAGCTACTAAGGAAAAGCTCCTGGACCCCCAGAAAGATCAGATGAAGTAGAGGTGAAGGGGGTGCAGAGGGCACAGGGTGAGAAAATTGATAAGGAGAGAGGGTAAAAGCACTTCAGATACTTCATGTATCACTGAACTTATTGCAATCCAGTAGCTTGCTAATGTCCAAATGTCTGTTGGTTCTATTGACACTTCTTGTTATGAAGATAACATGTATGAATAATGCAGTTGAAGTTCATTGTCGCTTAGAAGGGTAGGCCTGCAGAAGTGAAAGACTGAAGCAATTAAACATTGAGTAAGGCTCCAGAAGAAACAAGACAGGGGGAGCTGGACAAGGAATAAAGTTAAGGCCGTTGTGCATAGATAAAAAGAAGAAGAAAGAGAAAAAAAATAGGAGAACAATGAGAGAATAAGGTGTATCTATTTATAATAGCATTTGAGATATTTTGTCCCACATGTCCATCCAGAAGGGGGCAGAAATCTGAAGGTCTCTTTTGCCTCTTATTTGATAAATGTATCTTTTTTGGTCCCATTTTTAAGCATTCTGTGTATGTGCTAGTAACTCATGTAACCCTAGTTATGCAAGAGCACATAATATGAATTTGTTTTTTGATGTACCAATAAGGATTTGGGAACATGAAGTTGAAGGTCTGATATCTTTCACAACTGGACAGCTTTTGGTTAATTAGAATACTCCTTTACAACCAGATGCATACCTTTACTACCAGATGCATACCATCACTACTCCTTGCCTGCAAACACTCCAGTTTTCACATCTATTGGTCCTTGATGAACTACAGTTGCATCTTTGGTGTACTACTACATCAAACAATGTAGTTTCCTGACTTCACAGTTACAGCTTTCCTCTTGGTGTGGCTCCTGTTTCAAACTAGGTGACTAGAGAATGCTCCTATGAACTGGTGGAAGCTAGCACCCTGCCCTTCCCTCAACTTCTTCTATTTGGTCATGAAAAGGGGCACTAGTCCCTTCCTTTTGTCATGTATTCTGCTGCCATCATGTGGCTATTTCTTTTCATTGACATCAAGATGTATCATAAAATAACTTGGGTTTGCACCTCATGTAAATTGTAGGTTCCACACTCTGTCTTCTTTTTTATCTAAAAAACTTACCTCTAGGAAATATGCTCCTTAATTTTCTATATTTTTCAGATTTATTGATAAATGAGGCATCTGGCCAACACTTGCATAATAAGCACTTCATAGGTTGTCTGCTGGAAAATACACATAATTTTCCACAGTCAATAGTAACAGTGAGTGCACATATTGTTCTACAGCTCAGTAAGCAACTTTGTTCACAGGATACTTTCCAGTGAACTGACACAGAGGGAATTGTTCATAATGGCACCTTGGGTTGCCTCAGGCAAATTCTATTTTTTTCCATATACTGAGTCTGACTTTGATGTCCAATCACTGAAGAAGCCCTCTTGAGATCTATATCTGATCTATATCCATATCTACATCATCTATATCTATTTTTTTCCATCCTCAGTTACTTATTTGGGGACAGGAAAGAAATTTTTTCTTTAAGCCTTTTTCCTCTGTTTTTTGTCTTGAAGGTCTTGTATGAAAGTGAAGATGGTTTAATGGTGAACATGGTGATGCCACTAGGTTGACAGTTGGACTTGATGATCTTAAAGGTCTTTTCCAGCCTTAATGATTTCATGATTCCATGATTCTAAGGTGTGTTCAGGGTTGAAAACTCTTCCTGGCCTCTAGAGTAGATCCTGTAGCTTGTAATATCATCAGACCTCCTGTGTTTCACAAAACTAATTTAGTAGTTTAATGGGTCAGAATAGTCTCCTCATCTGACCAGGCTAAATTGGAAACATAAGAACTTCAGCAATTGCATTGGACAAGCTCTTCAGCTGTTGGTGAAGTCTGCCTCATGATGCCTCTCAACATACACATAGGTATGTGCAGTACAGACACCCCTGTATTATTTAGAACGCACAGACACCATCCCACTGAGTTTGCTTTACTTATAATGCCTTTTAAACACATTTCTTTGTGTACTTTGAAAAACTCTGTGGAGGATGGGTATGTGTCTGACTTCTTTGAGGATAAAGGACTTCAATGTATTAGTTGTTTTTAAAGGGGTGGAGAATATAGGGGAATTTTCTAAGCTTCTGTAGTTGCCAGATTTTTGTCATAAGTATCAGGTGCAATTTTGTTCTAACAAATTCTTCCATGGTACTTATAATACTTAACATGTCATTTTTAAAGAGATAAACAATAGTGGTTTAAGAAAATTTTAAGATACATAGGGCTGTCAAGAACAATAGTCCATGCTAACAGAACTAATAGAACTTCAAGCTTCTGCCTAACACACTTGGGTATGCTGTAGTGCCTGTTTTAATTTATCAGTATGCGTAAATGCTGAGAAGTCTGCTGTTCTTTCTGCCCAGAAGCATTGCCATCTTGCTGAAGTAGAGCACTGCAGCACCTACCTTATGCCTAACACATCTGGGAATTACAAATTGCCTGGCACTCCCGAAGAGCACTGAATGCAGTACAGATCTAGAGGAGTAAGAATACTTTTCATAATATGGTAAGCAGAGCTCTATAATCCTCACACATTTGCAATTTCTAGATAAAGAAAATCTAGGAAAGCCTGTTACTTTACTCCATTTGAGGTGTCTGCAGTGACAAGCACAGTGAGTGTTTCAGGTTAAAGCTAAGGTGTCTACTTTTGCTGTTGCAATGAGTTCTTTTCCTCCTATTTGCTTATAACTGTATCATATCCTTAGGGGAAGAAATTTTCAACATTTTATGTTAGTTTAGGTGGGAACTTGTTTTAAAAGTTTAAGGTCCCACACTGGTCTGTATATGCTTATGTGCATGAGCCACATGGAGAAAGAGGATTTGTCCATTTGTCATCAATCAAGAACTGTAATGCAATATCTGAACTAAACTTTCATAAACTGGTATCTTCATAGTGTTAGCTTGGAATCTAAAGCTGAGTGTGAGGGACAAAAGGTAAGCTGATGGAATATTAAAACTGTATGTATGTAGAGCATACATACATACGTACATACATACATGAGATTTTTCTCATTGCACTAGGGAATGAGAATATGGCACTCACTGACACATGAGAATTTAGTGGTTTTTTTCTGCTTAGTTTAAAGTGGCTGCAAGCACTGGCTGCTCTGGGAAACATTAGAACTTTTAAGATTTTAGCGTCAGAGCAGAGGGTAAACAGAAGCAAGAAAGGGGGAAAAACATGCTCCCAAAATTTGAATTGTAGGCCTCCAAAAACATTTAGGTACCCCTTATTAATGCATGTAAAAAGTAGAGATTATCCCATCTTTTTAACGCCATAATGTTGAACTCTCTCTGACACAGTGGTCTACCTGTAGCAGGACAAGAGAGGTTCGTGTGGCCAACATAGGCTTTTAGAGTCTGCCGAAGCATTGTGTTTGCTTACCCGTGTATTTTGCCGCAGCAGACCCAAACTTCTGTGCTTCATCCAGAAAAAGTATACACTAAACAAGCATGTTGCAGGAAGCCAGCATGTTAGATACTTGCTATAAAAGCTGTAGGCAGCATTACAAAGGGAGCTGTTAGTTTTTTGAACATCTGTTTGGTACATAGATATCTTAAATCATTAATGGTTTTCATCCTGTTTTGTTTTGTTTCATTTGCAAGTGCATAATTTGCAGTGATGAATCTCTTGATAGTTGGAATCTACCAGTCAAAGAAAATGAAACCTTAGCATCCTGGAGATCACTGAAATTTGATTAATCTGGAGGGATGAGTACCAATCATCTTGCTTGACATAGTACTTTACTGAAAAGAAAGCTAAAAAAAAAGGTAATTTTGAATTGTGTAAATTATTTAGCTTTCTACTAGGAAACAAATTGAAGGAGCAATAAGAAAACGGGAATTTTCAAATCACAAACCCTTTAAATCACTGTGTCTTGATAGATCACACACAGATTCTGTAATTACCTCAACTGTGGTATATTAATTTTCTAGCAAGATACCGACACAGGGAACATAGCTTTATGTTTTTCTGTCTTGATCATAACTCCTTGGTCATATTTCTTTTCAGGATATTGCACACAACCATAAAACTTTTCTTTCTATTGAAAAGCAACGTGAAGACTAAAACGTTCTCATTACTATGGCTGCAGTTAAACAGGAAAGAATTCAAAAGCATTTTAAAACAAAAATGAGAATGGAAGTTGAAGTATTACTGTATTTCACTACAAAAAAAGTAATTCTCATTACAGTGGTAAAAATACTGCAAAATTTGGATAGAAAAAGATGTTTGGCTAAGTTTAAAATCTTTGTATTAAGAGCTGTGTACAGCATGGGGAAGGCAGTAAGCCTAAATTCTCAGAAAGGGAAACTCGTCTTTTCCTCATCAACCAAGACACTAATTTAAATGGTAGAAGGCTGAGGGAATTTCTCCAGTGAAGAATGGTTTTGCAGAGGAGAACATGAGTTTTACCCAAATTATTTATTGTAGAGGGAAGTTCAAATATTAATTGACCTAGACTGCAACACTACTTTACAGTAGTCCTTGCTGTCTTCATTCACAGATTAAAAAAATAAAACAGAGGGATCCAGGTTGCCTCTCTTTAGCACATCAAAAAGTTTTGGAAAATCTCAGAATTAAGGCACAGCAGTTCAAGTTTCTACAAGATAATGTCTATTTGTGCCCAACTTCCCACTGCAGTCAATGAAGAACCAGTCTATGATCAGTGGAGCATGGAAAACAATCCAGCTGACCATCAGGTGTGCAGCTTAGTGCGAGATGCTCCACATGTTCCTTTGAACATGTTTTCTCCCCATTCCAGGGGCAGAATATATTTGCCTAAAAGTTGTTTCCTGTTTTGTACTCTCTTGCAATGACACCTCTACACTTTTGACAAACAAAGAGTGGAGACATCAGGCTATTCAGTACTGAGCTTCAATTGCTCAGTCCTCAGCACAAAACTGTCCTTCCCTACTATATTCAGTTTGGGCTTAAAGTATTCTTTTTCCTTGAAAAATGTTTTTTTTTTTTTTTCTACTGCTTGTGTACCAGAAAAAGAGGTATTATGAAAACATTATGACCAAATATCCATAGGTGTTGGAACAACAAATATGAACTTAAAAAAGTTCCCTAAAATTATAAGACCTCCTGCTGTCAGTACAGGCAAGAAAGCCAGCCTTGCATGTCTGAGGCAGCACATCGTCTCTATAAACACTTGTGAAACACAGTTCTTTGTGAGTATGCTGGAAACCCACGAGAAAAACCTGTCCTCATTGCACTCTTTGCAGAGTTCTCAAAGTTCACATTGTGGATGATGAGCCACCACTTCTGAATTAGCATATTATATAAAACACACTTGATTATAAGGGTATATTCCCACTCCTTCACCAGCACAATGAAAATAGAACAGGAAAAAAGAACTGCATGACTGTTTTATTTACGTAAAGACATGTCATTAAAATTCTTTTGATTTTCCTGAAGGCAATTTTTTTACATTAGTAGGAATACAGATCTGGCCTAATTTCCTATCTGCAAATTAATGAGGATTGGAGATATTTAAATTAAAGTCAGTGAACTCAGATATTTAGAAAAAGGAATATCTTTGGTGAAAGAGATGTGTGAGGAAAAATACTGCAATGAAGTTGGAAAAGAGAGGAACTCTTTGTGGATCCGTTGTATGACAATTTTCCATATAGAGTGCTTTTTATTTGGAGCAGCAAGTTAAAATAGGTATTGCAATAGAAACGTAAATGGATGTTTGTCAAAACTGGGCAGTGTTGGATTTTTCTTAAAAGTAAGAAGCTATTTTATTTCTTCTCCTCTTTTTCTTTTATTGCTTTATGTTTTTTCAGTCAGGGTTGCATATCCGTCCTGATCTGAACTCTCACAGGCTTCAGATCATTTACTTTAACTCCCCAATAGCATACTGGAACTGATTATGGCAGAGCTGCACAAAGGAAAGTGAGCTGGTTCCCAGAAGCAGTGTGCTGTGCAGGGTAGGAGATGGTGGCCAGTTGCTGAAATTGTGTAACAGCTGTATCAAGTGCAGCTTCACAAAAACAGTAGCCCCCTCACTATCAGCATCAATGTCTACAATTTCTCTGTGCTGTGCTCTGCAGGGAGTCATGGAGGACACAGGCTGCACAAGCACACTGTTTTATATTGTGCTGCCTGCATACTCCTTTCTTAGGACACATTCTTGAACCTACTGGAATCACAGGCATTCTTTTTTCTTCATTTTTAAAAGTTAGAATTGTTCCATTCTTTCCCTTCTTCTTTACCATTGTTTTCTGAAATATTAGGGGAGGCATGATTGTTTGAAACACTGGTAATTTAAAGCCTACGAATATTTGAAGTTAGAAATCTGTGACTTTTTATGTTACATATTTTCAGTTTGATAAAGAAAGCTTAAACCTTTGACCAAAAAAAATAAGGTTGGCTGTAATATTGATTTTGATTATTCCTTCCAGTTGCTAATTGTATTAATTTAATTTCTAAATCATATCTACTGTGTGAGTATATATGTCTTCTTGATATTTTTGTATCTTGTGTTTTAGAGCGATACCTTGCTGACAGCCCATTTCAGACAGTCCAGTGTTGTACCATCATATCCATTATGCAAAATAATTGCTACATTCTTGGAAACTGACTGCAAACAAATGATTGATCAAGTGAAACTTGAGGACTGGGTTGGAAAGCGGAGGAGTGATGTCAGATGAAGAAAGTGGGTAAGCTTTTATTGTGCATGTAAAAAATAAACTTATTTGAAATTTTTCAAACTCTGAGTTTCTGCCCAAGGATCTTGCTGATGGCTGACCTCATCTCCTGCAGTGCCCTGTGCTGTCAGGTGGTTCCTCAAACATCCACTTTGCCACAGTGGCAAAGCTGAATTAATTTGACCGGAAGCCTAAAACCCATGTGGGTAAAAAAGGGATAAGTCCCTGGCAAGACACAAAAGGTCCTTCTCAGACATGGGTTCCAGCCCACGTCTTCTAAGGATTTAATGGAAGTCCTGCCATGGACAGCAAGGCATGTGTGAACACTTACTGGTTGCACACAATGAATCAGTGACTTCTGTCACAGTTGACACAAAGCACTGTGTTATAACCTCTGTGAAGATATGATGCTGCTTCAGTGCACAGGTCTGGAGTAGAGGTTCTCCTGAAGTCTAAATTTCTCTTATACAATATATTGTTTGTCTCTGTACAAGTTTTGTTCACCTGGTCCCTAAAAAAGTATAGTACAGCATCTCAGTATTGGCAGGTGAGAAGGCGTTTTTATTGAAACTATGCAAGGAAGCTGTCAGTGTTTCTCAGTCTTCAGGAGTGAACTCTCACTAATTAACTGTGACCTTTGCTGCTGATGTTATGTAGCAGAAAGGTTATGTTTACATATTAAGATCAGCAGAAAGACTGGCTGGAAAGGATTTTTTGACCAATATGTACTCAACTTGCCAATGTCAGCCTACCAAAATCAAAAGAAAATGAAAATAAACCCTTGTAAAGATCATACCTTTCCAGACTTGGTCTTTAATCCAGGCTGGTTCTTACAACTCTTTCCATGTGTCAAACGGGTTTAACACACTTACCTGTAACACACAACCTCTATTAGAGAATTAATTTGAAAACTACCCCAGTAATAATACTGTATAGTTACTACATGCTACAAATGTTAATGTAAGGTTAAAAATAATTAAATAAATCAAATTTGTATGATTGAGCTTGATATCTTTGTCACTTTCAGCTGTGACTTTCAACTTAAACTCAGTTTTTTATTAAGACCTAATAGTGCCAAACCAGTAAGACAGCAGGGAGAATGGGTAACGGGAAATTAGTGCAAAAATGCTCTGTTGTATTAGTGAAAAATTTGCCATGAAGATCTTAAATTTTCTCTAGAGATAAGTTGAGCAAGCAAGATGAAATACATTTTTTTATCTTTCAGGAAAAACTCTTCCTCGAAACCCATAAATAATTATGAAATGAAACCAAATGCTGCAAAATTCACTAAGGTTTGGGGGACAATCTTTTAAAGTCTATTTGGATAACCTCTGTCAATAAAATAACCACTGTTGTAGTCACAGTTCCCAGACATTTAATTAGTTATATTTTTTTATTTCATTTTTAAAATAAACATTCATAGGCATGTTATCTCTGATTCCCTAAGGCATTCAAAGTCATGTCTACATCCATCTTTACCGGGGGAAGTTCAGTTATAGCCACTTATAATGCATCAGTTTATCCTGGTGATAAAGCATCATTAATTGTTTGAAAAAAGCAAAAACTGACTTTCAAGTGTCATGGGAAATTACAATATATTGAACTGTAAACACTGGTAAGTGGAGGCAATAACATGCCCAGAGGATTCAAGAGGAATCAAGATACTGAGAAGAAAGAATAAGCTGAGTTCTGCAAACTGCTTCATTGTGCAGCAAATTTGAGACCCAGTACAGCAAAAGCTATCCTAGAGAGCTATGCTGAATAAAGCCTGTGAGGAGAGCAGCCACAGGACACATCTCCTCCTGCCCATGCAGGCAGCTAATCACAGAGCTCAGAGGGGCTGCTACTCTCCCCGTTCTCTCTAAGGCACCTGAGCAAAGTGTGTTTGGGAAGTGTCAATTTAGATCTTCATGACAAATAAAAATGCAAGTTCAACGAATCTATAGATTTTGTTAACCTCGGGTCTCAGTCTTTCAGCTTTTCTGTCTCATAACAGACCCTTTTCCTCTAACTGTAGACAGTAGAAGATGGGGACAGTGCTTATTAGTGACTGATATCAACTGGACGCTAACAGATTTTTGACATATATTTCAAGACACTGGTCTTATTTCAAACATTTAATTCCTCCTGTATAGAATTGGATGGATAGTAAAGCATACTTTAGAAAAGCTAAGAAATTGATGCTTTATTGTTAGATATAAATCCTACTGTTGTTAAAGGGATTCACTATAATAGGTCAACTAGTACTTAATATTTGTAGTTGTTGAGTCACTTAGTGAGGCAAATGGTAGTTAGAGCTTGGATGATCATTCTTCACCAGCAGCTGGTCTCCTCTACCAGCTGATATTTCTTATTAAATTGTAGTTCCTTATAGTTCACCAAAATGAGTTGCAGTTTATATCCTACATTTACCTCATGTCCTGTAGTCAGCTCATTGTGGCACTGCACAAAAGGAGAGTGAGGGAAGCAGCTGTGATATCTGTGCTCTTCAGTACGGACAACATATTTGCAAGCAATTACTTTTCAGCATCTTTTCTGAGTTCATATCCTCTATGCTCATCTGAGAGGACAAATTAATTAATATACTGGGTAGTATAATGTGGTAAGAAACAGAGTACCTTCAAAACTAGGGCTCAATATGTTTTTTTTTTTTTTTCTTTGGGTTTTTTTTGTTTGTTTGTTTGTTTGTGGGGTTTTTTGGTGGGTTTTTTTTGTTGTTATTGTTTTTGTTTGGTTTTTTTTTTTTTTTAAGAAGCCCATCCCAAATAAGCTACCTTTTGTTTTTCCTTCTTTTCATTTCTAAAAGATGGAGAGGACAGATGAGCACCCTGGGACAGAACATGCCACTTGCCTAATCCCTAAAGCATTACAAAAGCAAGCATAAATCTATCTATCCAAAATCCAAAATTTAGTACTGCCTTGCACAACTAGTTCTGAACTTCATAAGATCTTCCTGAAAACTTTTATGGCAGATTTTCTTTCTTGCTACCTTCCTTGCCGGCTAGGTCTTGCCGTGTTGGAAAAGAGAGGTGATATGGGAATGAAAGTCTCTGTCGGTTCACAGAATTATACGCAAAGTCACAGAATCACAGAATAGGCTGAGTTGGAAGGAACCCACAAGGATCCCATACAATTCAGTTCACAGTTTACATGTCTCTGGGAGATACTGGTACAATACTCTTAACTCGAAGAAAGAAAAGAGTCCATTTGACGGGGCAAAGTTTAAGGTAAAATAACAGGTCCTGAGATCTAGACAAGAAATACAAATATGAGAAAGTCCTGATCAGCACCTTCCTAGGGTAGATGTCAAGTCCGTATTTGGGTGATTGAACATCATATTGTACCTTGTTACTGTAATTTAGGCAACTTCAAAAATCTTGGTTTGTGGCCGGTTGATTTATAATCCTTACCATACCCAGGATGCTCGCCTTGTTCAGCTTGCCTTCTTGATGATTATTTAACTGTTACAATTTGTTACATATTTCCATGTAATCTAATTAGAAACCCTATAACCCAAGCAAACTCACCCTTCAATATCTTATTTCACATTCTAAGAGTCAAAGCAACATGGAGATGTTTATGCATACATGTAATTTTTCTACAGTCTCTCTCAGCATCCAAGATTTGACAACTACAACAGAAAGTCATGCCATTTTTCTAGGGTTTGGTCTTTGCTTTAAAATCTTTATCATTTCCTCAGTGTCTTGCATTAGATCAGTCAGGAAGGCAATTGGAGACGAAGCCTATAAGAAAGGCACAATAGGAATTTACCAACTTTGAACTTGATCCTGTTACAATCAGTGCCAAGGCGCTCTCTGATTTGGGTACTGTTTCTCAGTTAAGTTTTTAGCACATTTTCATCTGATCTTTTTATTGATGATTTTATTGTTTGCTTACCTAGAAAAATGGTTGCAGCATCTGAGCCATGATCCCCTCCTTGCTAGTCAGTAGCAATAAGTAAATTATTAGATTTTATTTTATTTTATTTCCTACTTCCTCCTTAGTAGGATTGTTGAGAAAATGGGATATTTAATCACTAAAAAAAGCTACAAAAAAATGTATAACAAGAAAACAAGCTACACAATTCAATGGATGCTGTCTGGGATGTAATGAAAACATTCTTTCTTTAATGTGTAACATTAGTAGGAGAGATCAGAGTACCTAGGTCCTTTTCTCAGGGGAAGAATTGAGTTACAAACCTGAGGAGGTGCGATTTCATTTCCTTCCTGAATCTGAAGAAGAGTGGGGGTCAAGAGCCTTTATTTTGTTTGCTTAGTGAGTGATATAGAAAGTGTGCTTTCGGAAGAAAATGATCACGTCAGAAAAACACAGGTCCATGCAAACTGAATGAACTCAGTTTCCAAAAAGAAACTCCATTTACTGTTTTCCTCCTACTTGGATAAAAATCTGAGTAAACCTTGCCAAAGGTTGTAAATACAAGAAGCAATTAGGCATTTATTAGTTATTTGCTTTATTATATATTCTGCAGAATAAAGAAGATATCTGCTTTACTTACTATAAATATGCAGACTTCAGATTGTTGCACTATTACCCAACATGAATGCACAGAGCAAAATTAAATGAAGCTGTCAATGAAAGGAAACAAAACCACTGCAAACACCAGGTCCTTCAAAGAACAAAGATGAGCTGCTATTTATCCTCGAGTAGCACTGGAGAACTGTAGGGATCAGAAGCAGAATAGCCTGTGTCTAAACAAGATAGTGGCCTGCAGCCTCATCATCCCTGAAATTAGAATCAAAACCAATTTTAAAACCTTACAGATGATGAGGTAAGCATAAGTGAGAGTGAGTAGTTTTTAAACTTGCTGACAGACACTGTGAGCAAGGGAAAGGCTGCAGCTGTTTACAGCCATATTCACAAAGGCAGGGAAGCAAGTAACTGGGTGAACAAAGCTTAGAGATACTGGCCAGGAAGTATTGGTTTCTGGCTGAGTATGAACCCCATTGCTGTTTTAATAATTTTGCTTTATGCGCTGAAGACGTAAATGGATATAATAAACAACACTTTTGCTTTACAGAAACTTGTTTTGAGACTCTGAAGTCAAATGTTACTTAGTTTATTGGATGTATTTGTCATTGCCACATGTTTTTGTTACATTACAGCGCAGGAAACAGAACTGGCTGCATGGAACTCCTTTCTGCTGTGATAAGGTAGTATTACCTACAACAAGGATACTGAAGTTACACCTGTCTTGCTGTGCTCTTGAGATAAACAAAAGACATAAAACTCCCATACAACCGGAACTGTGACACTTCCCCATATAATGCCTCAGAGAAGGAGTGACAGAATTCCATTCCTGAATTTTCTCAGGTAGCAATACCCTTTTTTGGTACCAATTATAGATTTTCAACACTTCCTCAGGCCTTTGACAAAAATAAATGCTTCAGTTCAACAAAAGCCCAGGGGGAACTTGATTTTTGAAGTGTGCTTTTTCAAATTTGCCAATATGTTGGTAGTAATGTGTTATTATCATGAATATGTTCTAGACTCAGTCCTGTCAAATCAAAGATGAACTCTCAGTGTTTTTAATAGGACTGTTCAAGTGAATTTTGAACCACTTGAAGGCCTTTAATTGTTAAATGCTGCTTCTGTTTCTTAATCTTGCACTTGCAAGCCAAAAGTTTATGCTGTGTCCAAAATCAGAAGTACTGAGCTAGTTCACAAATCACACTCAGCATTACAGCATCACAGTAAATACAGCCTATGCTACTTTTGTCTAGCAAAATGTATAGCAGAACACTGCACATGTCATTCCTTTAACTGTTTATACACAGTGTCCTCTGAAGGAATTTGATATATTTGTTTTGCTTAGCCCAGTCATGATTCAATTTCTCAAGTTATGAACAGCAGGCACAGATCTATATTTCTTTTCTTTATTTCATTACAAGCTGATAATTTTATTGTATTTCATTTTAAGATTCATCTCATGAACACACTATGTGTTTTGCATTTAGCTAGATCTTTCTTATTTTTAGATCTTGTGTGATTCACAGTGAGTAAAAAAAAAAAAAAAAAAAAAAAAGAAAAAGCACACCAGGTGCTTNAAAAAAAAGAGGCAGCCACCCAGGAGCTTTTGTTCTTGCAACCATTTAAAACCAATTTGTGATCCTCTCCACTCAATCTTTTTCTTCAAAACTGATAATATTTTCTGCATGAAAAGTTGCTGAGTTGAGAACAATAATATATGCTAAAATCATACATGCATTTTTCTTTGTAATTGGTTTTATTATATCTGTACATTTTCTTATTGCCTTCTTTGAAGATTGGATTGTATCATGAAAAGCTCTGTACAAGAGAACGAATGAAGGGCTCACTCATTCCCTCTGTGACTGCACATACTGCAAAAGAGATCTCAGCTCTGGTAATCATGTGAAAAGCTCTCCATCTACCCTTTATTGGACAATGGTAAAAGTCTTGGATTTTGCTCCCTAAGGGTCTGAGAGGAACAGGGGTGAGAAGCGTTTTCTTTTTATTATCCATAACCTACCAAGGCAGTCAGTTGTAACTCATGAAGACTTCTTGGTCTTGTCTACACAACAAAGCACTCTAAAACACAGGTCTGGTGAGTACTCTTTGTTAATTCCTAAACTGAAGCATAACTGCTAAGTATCCATCTGTGGCATGCTAATGACAGCCTGGGTCCTGGTTTGGGGATATCCCAAGACCCACATCTGCAGCAGCCAGAGCATCCAAATACATGATCCATGACAAAATTTACTTCCATGAGGACTACCACCAGACTACCTCTGAACTTTGTCTCATTTTGATCCTCATTTCAATATCCAAAGCTCAAAATCTTTTACTGGTACAATGGAGGAAACACAAGATAAAAGTTTAGGAGATGTTGAGATTTTTTTCTCCTTTTTCTCCAACCTGTAAAGTATTCAGACATTGTTTGGGATTGGAACAGAAAGTGAACTAGAAATGGAACCACAAAATTCTCCTAGATTCTCATTCTCATGCAGAAAAGTTACATTGCAGATGAACAGCAGAGGAAGGTAATACTGATATGAAATTTTTTAAATATTTTAATACAAAGTACTTTAAACATTTTTCTTATATGTAGCTGTTCTTTCTGTAACACAGCTTGACATATATTTATAAATATACGAAAAGTGTTTTAGCGTGAAATATTCTTCAAATACCTGGCAATGATAACATTTCTTTTAAGTTAATATATCAATGCAATCACTGGGAAAAGTATGCCTTCGATTTAAGGGTTCTTAACAGTAGCTAAGATTGTTATTCAGAATCTATACATTCATTCACATTCATACTGAGGTCAAGGTGATATAACAATGAGAAAAGTAAATAAATATACAGAAATACATTTTCTGAAATGCATTATCTTTACTTATAAATTTATTTGATTTTTCAGTTGTTCCTTGCAATCCCCCAAACTGTTAACCACAGCTTTTAAGCAGCCAGCACACAGTACTGTATATATCTCTCTGGGGTCACATGCACAGAGAGGCCCATGAGGTTGGAACACTCTGTTTTAACACCAGCAAGCTCATCTGTTTTTTCTTGGGTCTAGCATTTGGGAGGGTGCGCTGCCAAGCTTGAAAAGTTCACACAACACTTTCAGACCAAGAATATGGGCTTTAGAGTTTTTCCAGCTGTTCCTTACCATGCAGGTAGACTGACAGTGTTTAAATTCTTTGGTACACAACTATGTAGTCAAACACTCTGCAGAAAAAAAAAATTAAGAAGCAAGCCATATGGACAAACAGAGGTTGGATGCTTAAATGCTTTCGCTGACTCTATTTTATTTAGCAATATACAGGCACAAGCTTTATCTGTACCAAAGCAAGCACAAATAATATACTCTGAACTGCAACTGTGGCAGTTTTAATGTTTCTGTAAAATTCTTGTTGCTGCAGTATCAGGACATCTCTTTGAGTTTCCTATAAGATGTCAAGAGAATTTAAAATGAAAGAAAACCTTCAGTGTAAGAAACCTCCAGGACAGATTTGTGTTATAGGACTTTTATACAGTAATTGTACTTTATTGGACTTCTTAATGATAGTGGAAGGCCTCAGTAGAAAGAATTTAAAACTAAAGACCATGTAAATGGGAAAATACTAGACATAAATGAGTAAATATTATAACCGAGAAAGAGAGGAAGTTCTCCTAGGGAAGGAAAATCAGTAGCTCTCAAATCCTCAGTGCAATCTCCTATTGAAGGAGCACTGTTCAGATCTCTTCCAGAGTCCCTGTGGTACTAGGATTTGTTTCTACATAAGCAGCATCAGTGTGCTTTGCTAGACATGCTGTGTTGGGAGAAGGACCTGTCATTTTGTGAGAACGGTGAACAGGAGGGATCGTGTGTTTTCTGAGAATAACCAGAGGAAAATCTTGATCTGATGCAGCCTCAATAAAATGTAATGAATGTTTAGTTTTTTGGAGCAGACTGCTTACTTAATTGGGTCTTTTTTTTGCCTTAAGAAGTAAAAATGCTTAGCTTCAGGATTTTTTTCACCTGCTTTTTTTTTTTTTTAATTTTCCCCTTACGGTAACACATAGTTATCAGTGTTTTAAATCAGTCTGTACTCTGGATTAGGCCTTATAGGCAGCGTTAAAGCATAAATGCTAAATAGAAATTATACAGAAATCATACCTTCTCAAATACCACTTAAAATACAAGAATACAGTGTATGAAGATGGATAATCATATCTCTGGGCGGCTTTATTACTTTCTGCTTTGATTGATATTTTCCATTGATACAAAAAGTACAAAGTTTACATATCTGAAATGTAGCATAGATGTGTGAATTCTGACCATAAAGTCCAAATATCAACTTTTAATAATATAGCCTAGCCCACATTGCGTCTTCAAGTATATTGTCCTAGGCCAGTAATTACAGTCTTTTATACAAGACCTATTTTAGGATGCTGTTTTTATATAATGTATATTTTTATCTTGACTTTGAAAGATCAAATCCTGTTTGTCATGTAAATTCTGCCTTGTGAATGTTTCAGTGACTTAAAGGAACATCACAACTCCCAAGAAACTGAAACAGCAGTGTTTTTCCTGTGATTGCCATGTATATGCAGTTTTTTTCCAAATTCTTCTGACTGAGAAAAGGTGGTGGGGGAAGGAGAAAGAAGATGTTATGGCAAACTGACAATAAAGCCCATTCACAAATGAAACAACTTAAATAGGTTGCATTTAGTTCTATTTCAAGTCAAAAGAAATAGAAGAAATTCAAATATTTATGCTATATAGACTGATTGTTCGGTTCCAACACAGAAGTTAATTGAGGTCCTTATCCTTTCTCTTGTTGTCAGTCTTCTACCCGGGTAAACTTGAACACCAGCAGCTTGACCAATGTATCCAATGGTGAATTACTGATGAGGATATCCCTGCCCAGGATCCTTCCAACTTTTAGGTGTGTTGCTTGAGTCCTGTTGGGATCACCCAGGTCTGTGAGCAGCAATTGGTATTAAAAAAAAAAATTAAAATTTAATAATAGTTGCTTAAAAATCAAGCATAGTGAATATCCAAAATCATGCTACAGAGAAATTGTTCAAGACAGGCAAATCCTTATCAGTTATACCAGTTTTTACGAGCTGCAAATCTAAGTGAGGGTATTTTTTAAATACTGGTAGAGGTGCTGTGTGTAATAGATATTTTGCACATATTCCAGTAACCTATTCTGTTTTCCTTCCACTCTGCATACAGAATCTTCTTGGAATAAATAGATGTAACAATTGTAGTAGCCCTGGTCTTCCTAAGTTCAGCAGCTGTCTTGAGACATACACACACTGCTTATTTTTAAATATGCAAAGCAACTGGGAGGAGAGCAAAGGAAAATGAAGAATTCAAATTGATTACCAGAGTACGTTATAAATAATATGTAAAACAATGGTATGTAAATGTACCATGGTATCATACAGTTATAATACATTGCAACAAAAACTTTTTATCTAATTACAGACGGTAGAAAATGAGTCTCCAAAGCTAGGTAGAATTTTAGACAAACCTAAATAATGCTTTAATGTTTCATAGACGGGACAACTGCATCCTTCCTTACTTCCTATTTGGAAGTCAAACTCAAGCCTAGTAAAGGACATTAGAGTGAAAAGATTCTTCCACTTGTGAACAAAAAAATGAGTCTGGACAAAAATCATATAATTTCCTCTATATTTCCAGGATTTAGGATTTTTCTCTTGGGTTTAGGAAGACTGCTTAGTTCCACAAGTAAATTACTTCCCGTGACAGAAGCCTATGGGATTCTATATGTTTTCAGTCTGATGGTAATATCTTTGTAACAAGTATCCAGCTTCCACTCTACTGTTTACAGTGATCTGCTGAAATGATAACAAATTTCAAGATATTGATGATTTAGCTATTAGATTTAAATGACAGATGTTGAATTATGCATACAACCCAAATTATATGGCCAGGTATCTCAGAAAAACGTATGCTGCATAAAAAGATTTCTCTGATATCATCTATGTAAACTAAAAAATTTTGAAAGACAGATATATTAATGTAAGAATGAATGTAAAATAGTTTTTACCTCATCAAATATAACTCAACAAGCATATGGTTCTTATTCCACACAAGGCTATTATTTTTCTTCCAATTTAGGAAAAGTGATTTGAAATATGGGTGGTACTACTCATACAATCTTGGGTCCATCTATGAATTCATTGTTTGAGTTCTTATTTATGTTATTCTCCGTTGCAAAACAGTCACAGTGGATTAAGTTTTTCAGAAGATGAAATCCATATGTTGTTAAATTAGGCTGTTGCATTTCCTACTTCTTTGGAGGTAATTACTGGTCAATTCATATAGCAGAATTAAAACTAATATTGAAGTTGACAAACTGGTGCCCAAGCTACTATGAATCAGTAAATTTGAAATATAAGCTGCATTTTATTTAATTGTGTGGAAGTAGATGTTGTGCCAAGAAATTTTGATATTATTATTATTATCACTGAATAATTTATTTTGATGGCTAATCATCTTTCAGAAATCCTTTCCACCAGCAGATTTAAGTATAGACTTAAACACAACAGTCAGATTCCTGCTCTACTACACTTGAACCTGGTCAGAACACGAATCATCACTTAAGATATAATAGCATGATATTACAGTAGCTTTTAAAGAGAAGATCTTCTTCCTGTGGTCCATTTTATTTTTGACAGTTATAAATTATTTCAAGATGGAGTTGACTGTCCTCAGCTCCTGAGGTACACCAGCTGCCATGCTGCAGTGCAGCATTGACCTTTGTGTTTTGTATGACTCCAACAGAATCATTTGAGTCATTTGACATTAAAATAATGTTCAGTGACTCTGTCATTTTCAAGTAATTTCCTGAATAATTTCAAATTTATTAATATGCAGGAAACTGCTGCTTGACAAAGGTTGGATTCTGTGAATCCAGGAGCACTAGCTAATTTTTAACTTCCCTTATTATCTGCAATGAAACCTGCTGTGACAGACTCATTTTCAATATCAGATAGTGAGGAAGATGGAAGCAATGCATATAACTGACATCCTTGTCTGAAAAATTGCAGTGATTTTATATTTTCCCAGTAGTCTGATGTTTTACATGAAAAAGAAAGCTAAGCTAAAAATACAATGCTACTGCACCAGATTAGGAGACTTTGCTCCTTAACCTCATGGAAATTGAGGAAAAGAAATTTGAGTTTTAATAGGAATTTCATATTTACATTTGCAGCCTATTAATTGATCCTATTGATTACAGTTACAAAAAGCCCAGTAACATTTTCTTTGTTTGTCAGGCTTATTGACTGGAATGAAAACAGAAGAGCTAACTAATCTATAACAGGCACAACCTATGTCTTATTATGGTTCTTTCAATGTTACCTCCATTTTTATTTTCATGATATTAATGACAATATTAAATAATAAAAATTAGCCAACTTATAGCCTGACACTTTAAGGTGCTGAACTCTCTTAAAAATTATTCCCAATGTATTTTTTACTTACTTACTACATTTTAGATAGCCAAGAATTCCATCTGTAAAGCATACACCCGATTTTTGTTTAGATGGCATTTTAGAGTATATGCACTAAAGGATGTCTGTGCCAAGCTACTTAAAGCTTGGTGAAAAGATCATTGCTTTGCTGAAGTGACTGACTATGTATTGTGAACCAGTAAGAACAGGATCATTAAAGAGTTTATTTTGAGCAGCCAGAACAAGGAATGATATTGCTGGATTGAAAGATATGACATATTGTTTTACCTCGATGAATATTGAAGATTGTCTCTTCAAGAAAAATAGGAGACTGCACATCTTCCCATGTCAAAAAATAGATAAGCCCGAGGGGAAAAAAGGCAAGGGAACCACGAGATAAAAATTGAACTGTTGAAATGTGGTGAGTGAAATGTGGTGATTATTGTAGTCATTATACTGTTGTCAATTAGATTAACAAGTAGCTCTGGAAATGGATGATGAAGTAATGGAAAACTTATTTTAACTGCAACCAATTGGCTTACAGCAAATTAGCTAATGAGTGACTTGTTTTTAACTCAGAGGTGGTTTTCTCAAATTCTGATCTTCTGGATAAATACCTAAAGTAAGACAGATCATTATTTTCTTACAAATAATATCTCTGGAAGGCAGAAACCAAACAGCTCTTATTGATTTTTTTTTTTCAAATACTTCTAACGTAATAGAAAATGTGCATATCTCTCCTTCTTTGAAATAGGCAGACTCTGAATGCTTTTTTCTAGCACTTCTCAGCACTCACAGAGGAAATCACAGAAAGGGAGCAGGCTTCTGGACAGGAGACCAGCTTTATCATTTGGTGTAGGGAAAAGGAAAACAGTAGAACAGAGCAACTTAGGCGCCTGGAGAAAAGTCTGGTCAGACTCCCCAGCTCAGTGAACACAAGCCTGGAACCATGTAAAAAGAATGTGACCATGTGCAAGGATGTGGCAAATTGCTTTGTGGTCTTCAAAGCATGTCACATTTCTTTCTTTACTCTCTGTACATGCTGGGTGCAGTTTGATTTCTGGCAGGAGCTAGGCATCATGTTTCCACTCAGTCTTAACAGCCTGGCCCATTATTTTTAATCTAGTAAAAAAACTAGTTTCCATTTAACACTGCTAAACAAAATCTGGTACTTTTTCAGTATATGTAGTTAATGTTAGGGATGCAAGAAGTGGGAAAATGTGCCAGAGATACAGAAAAACTATTAACACATAATTTAACTCTTCATCTCTAGTCGGAGTTGAGAGAATCTAAATAGAGTCTTGACTTTATGCCATAACTTCATACAGGATCCTGCTCTTAGGTATATTTTTAATCTAGTCACAACATGACAGATATGAAGGTCCATTAGCTCAGTTCTTTATTTAAAATTAATTGATGCAAAAAAGTCTGAAATTTAAATACATATATCCATATAGGCTTTGTGTGTGCATACCTAAGCTATTTTTCAAATGATACAATTTGAACTGATACATCTTTTGATAAAGGAAACCAATACTTTGTAGTTTACGGCATTGAAAGGTCAAATTTCTGTGTGCTTGTCTCACACAGAATGGGAAAGGAAAGCAGAAATTACAGCCATGAGTCAAAGCTGCAGTAGCAGGTTACAGACTGGAACACCTGCATATGTTCACTAAAAATATGGCTCCAATAATTGCAAGATCATTCTGTCTAGTATTTATTACAGTGATGAGGTACTAAAGACACAGTACAGTTTTGTAAAATTCAGACTCTTTAATCCATTTTTGTTGTTTCTTCGGAAGGTGGCCATACTGCAGATGCATCACACTGCTGACAAATGACTGGAGAATGTAGAATGTATTTTCTGTCAATAGCTTCGCAGCAGGGTTGTCTAATTCTTACTGTAGCTAAAAAAACTTTGCATGAACGTGCAGCCATTCTGGAGACAGGAAACATGAAACACTTTCCTATTGTTTGAATGAGATTAATTCAGTCAGGTGACAAAGAACTTTCATTTAATTAATCTCATCTTTGAGGATTCCACATATTATGTAAAAATGCAGGCTTTAATGATATTTTACTACATATGGAGATAGAAAAACAGAAGAGTTTGGTTAGAATACAAACTCATTTCAGCTGTGAATTCTAGCCTTCTTTTTTGAAGAACTATAAGCTGAAGTTTGTTTTTAATTAATTTAATTAATTTTCCTACAGCTCATTTCCACTCCTTATTTCTTGTGGAAGAAATATAAAATTCTAGAAGACCCTTCACTACTCAGAAAGTTGACCACCGTAGAAAAAAGCTATTTCTTGGGCTTACCTTAGCAAAAAATTTTGGACAGCAGGAGCAGACCAGTTACAGTTTATGTATAAAATATGGAGAGTTTGAGAAGGAATGTTCTTTCATGCTAGACTTTTCCACTTTCCTTAGACCACATGTTTTTCACACACAATATGTGTTTCCATTAGCCTTGTTGACTAGCTTATCAAATTATCTGTGCTGTTGGGGTCTGAGGAGTGTCTTTTTATCCTATATACTTCTGAGCAACACTTAGTATAATGGCGGTCACCACTTAGCACAACAGTCCTATAAAATATAAAGAGTAACAATATATTATTCCGTTAAGAACAGCAATATTATGATCATCTGTAACAAAAAGATGGGAATTTTGATTAGACACAATGGATATCTACAGTCATGGCTTGATTATCTGTACAAATAAAAGAGATGGTAGTAATCATGTTTGCTTTGAAAATGCTGATAAAGGGCACAGTTTTCTTTTTATTTTTTTATTATTATGGAAAGAAAAACTTGCAATTACTTCTGTCAAGTGAAAAGGTCCTTCAAAGGAGAACAGTAGTCGCTCTTCAGGAATAAGTTGCCAGGAGAACAATGCCCTTTATCCTACATAAAATTACTTACATGAAAATTACTTTTTTTTTACTGAATTCAGATGAGTTAACACTGGATATATACATTTCTTAAAGAGTATTGACATATTAATGAGAGGGTGATAAAACATATACCCTAACATCTGATACAATCCAATTCCAGCTGAAAGGATTAGAAAGACTGCCACTTACTTAAAAAGGATTCACTCAAGCCATTAGGGAGGCAGGCTTTTGAAGTTCAAGTGGTTTGTTATTAGAATGAAATTTTCAAACAAGTCTGAAATTAAAAAAAAAAAAAAAACAGCAGTTAAGTAAACAGCACAAAACCTGAAGCAAAGACTGGTAATTTGAGGGCAATTTTTAAATCAAGTTTTATTGCCGCAGATAACACAATTGATGATACACAGCTCACGGTATAATTATCTCATATTACTGATATGATTGAAACAGAACAGTAGCTATATATTTCTGTCACTTCTCTGTCCAAACACTGTCTCTAAAATACTGTGGACTTCTAACATAAAACAGGACAGACTACTTTACTTTAGCCATCCAGGAGCTGCCCAAACAGAGCAGTTTATCTATCCAGCCACTAACGATGACATATAACATATACAATTAGGGGAAAACAGGCTGCTTCCACTGCTAGGTGGTGCTTCTGGTCTGAATTAAAAAAAATACTTCTGGATTGCATGAATTCCTTTCCACAGGAGGAAAAGGGGTTTATTTAATCTATTTTCTGAAACTGGTCATCAGCTTAAAGCAGCACCAGAAACTGGCTTGAAGTGTCCAGAGCATTAATGTCAGGATCTCTTTAAAATATTTCTCTTAATACAAAGTTTCCCTCTTAAGAGAGAATTTCAGTTCTACAAGGTTATTACCCAGCAGCAAGATCATGAAAAGAGCCTCTTTGTGCAAAAACTGTTTGCAAATCAGTGGTGAAATGACCGACTTCTTAAATTATTAAGTATAATAATGATCTATACAATAACTAGCCAGTCACTGAAATGGGGTGTCAATAAAAGTATAATCAATCATAAAAATATTCATTAATTAAACGTCTTAGGCACTGGGAGGCTTTCAGCAACCTGCAAGAGTATTTACCCAAACCAATTACAGTTCCTCCTTCTGCAAGGAGTGTGGGAGAGGAAAACTGCATCGCACAGAGAAAAGAAAAGTACTCAGTTGTCCTGGATTTAAACTGAGCTAAATTTTTCAAAACGCAGAAAATTGAGTTCTTGCTGATGGTCTTAATAGAAATTTGTCTAATAGCAACTCCTTGTAGGAACTCTGAATACGTATAGTGTGGAATCAAATAAATTGGATAATTTCTTACTCTTAATGGTCTTGTAGTGACTGAAAATTCAGACGCTTTCAGGTATTCCACATGTTTGGTTTGTGGTGTAAAAGCAGTATCACAGAATATCCTGATTTGGAAGGGACCCACTTAGATCATCAAAGTCCAACTCCTGGCCCTGCACAGGACAGCCCCAGGAGTCACATCATGTGCCCTAGAGCATTGTCCAAATGCTTCCTGAACTCTGCCAGGCTTGGTGCTGTGGCCACTTCCCTGGGGAGCCTGTTCAGTGCCCAACCACCATATGGGTGAAGAACATTTTTCTAATATCCAACCTAAACCTTCCCTGGCACAACTTCAGGCCATTCCCTCAGGTCCTGTCACTGGTCACCACAGAAGGCAAACTCCGCATTGCTTCAGACTGTTCTAAGAATGAAAACATGACATAACTCGGCATACTTACCAGATTTAACTTGACATAGCAGTTTTCCATAATTTAGGTAACATATGGAAAGTAAGGCAGCAGAGGGTTTGGAAGGGAGAGTGCCGCTACATTTCTTCAGAGGAAGGGTTGGGAATAAAACTGTATGCCACCATTTGCTCAGTTCTTTTGTTCTCCCTTTCCAAATTCCATTTATGTGCTCAGCACTGTAAACTGATTATTCCCCAAATCAGGCTAATTGGCCAATTAGCTGAAAGTAAAGGTAAATTAGACATTGTAAGTATTGTGTAATTAGATTTACTGACAATTAATGAACTGCTGCAGATACAGCACATCCACAAAGAAGTATCAGGAAGAGGAATAAAAAAGACTGATCTCAAAGTAAAAATTGTTAAACATTCTTATATTAAAAAGGATTTATTTTATTCCTCTGTCTTTTGATTGCTATCAAGATTGCTATATTATTATCAATAACAATCACTATATAAATGAATAAAAAATTATACTTTTCTAAAACTTTGAGTACAGTCCTGCTGATCAGCAGACCTTTACTGCTTATATCTTCCGGTGTAATAACTGTACTCTGTTGACCCTATTAGATCTATCTAGTAGTTAACAGTCATTGTGAAGGTTGAAGTGGAAAATAAGATTGCTGAAAACAGGAATTTCAAGATACGGTTGAGTAGCTTTGGATGTTTGCTGGAAATAAACATTGAAAGTCTTGAAGGTATACTCATAGATTACAAAAAAGGTCTGACATTTCATCCCTTCTTTCCACCTGTGTCCCTTCTCCATCCTCATTCTTCTCAGTTTTTACAGCCTTGCACAACCATAGAATATAGTGAGTTGAAAGGGACCCACCAGGATCATCAAGTCCAACCCTTAGCCCTGCACAGGACCATCCCCTAGAGTCACACCACGCACCCAAGAGTATCATCCAAACGCCTCTTGAACTCTGTCAGGCTTGGTGCTGTGACCACTCTCTGGGGAGTCTGTTCCAGTGCCCAACCACCCTCTGGGTGAAGAACCTTTTTCTAATATCCTACCTAAATCTCCCCTGACACAACTGCAGACCATTCCCTCAGGTTCTGTCACTGGTCACCAGAGAGAATAGATCAGTTTCTGCTCCTCCACTTCTCCTCATGAGGAAGTTGTAGACTGCAATGAGGTCTCCCTTCAGTCTCCTCTTCTCCAGGCTGAACAGACCAAGTGACCTCAGTCACTTCTCACACAGCTTTCACTCAAAGCCATTCACCATCTTCATTGCTCTCCTTTAGACCTTCTCCAGTGGCTTAGTATCTTTATTACCTTCTAGTGACCAAACCTGCACACAGAACTCAAGGTGAGGCTGCCCCAGAGCAGAGCAGAGTGGGACAATCCCCTCCCTCAACCAGCTGGCGATGCTTTGCCTGATGCCCCCCAGCACAAGGTTGGCCCTCCTGGCTGCCAGGGCACTGCTGACTCAGATTCAACTTGCCATCAACCAGGACTCCCAGGTCCCTTTCTGTGGCCCTGCTTTTCAGTATCCCCCTCCCCAGTCTGTACATACATACAGGATTACCCCATCCCAGGTGCAGAATCCAGTATTTTCCCTTTATAAAGTTCATATAGTTAGTGATCACTCATTTCTCTAATTTTCAAGGTCCCTGCAGGGCCTCCCTGCCTTTGAGGGACTCAAGAGTTCATCTGAGTTTTCTATCAGCTGCAAACTTGCTCAGTATCCCTTCAAGTCCTGCATCCAAGTCATTTATGAAGATGTTGAAGAGCACAGGGCCTACGATGGAGCCCTGTGGAACCCCACTGGTGACAGGTTGCCAGTCTGATGTCACCCCATTCACTATTACCATCTGTGCTTGACCCCTGAACCAATTGCTCACCCACCACATGATGTGTTTATCCAGGTGTGTGCTGGACATTTTGTCCAGAAGGATCCTGTGACAGACAGTATTGAAAGCTTTTCTGAAATCCAAGAAGATTACATAACTTACAAAATATCCCCGTTCTATCCCTACTGCTTTTGAAACATTGAATGTTTTCTAGATGTAGAACTTGGATGACATCTTGGATGGGATGCAATTAACATAGGGATCTTCTTGCGAATTGAGATGCACTGGTGTCATCTGAATTGGATCATCAGTGGCAGATAGAAGCTGTGTAAGACAATTCATAGTGCCTAAAATGGCAGCCAACCCTTTCTTTAGGTAACTGAATCTAACCTCTCATGTCATGTCAGTCATGTAAGAGTATGAGCTAGAATCCAGTTTGAAGTTAAGGTGGGACAAAAATTTGGCAGGAGTCTAAAGGAGGGTCAGATGCTCTTGCTCCCTTTCCAGTCAGTGGACTTGGCTTAACTGCCAATCCCCCACATCCTTGTGGCATGACAGGCACTCTGAGGTGTAAGTCCTGGCCACGATGTGCTGCTCCAAAAGGTGTATACCTTGCCTAGGTCCTGCTGCATTTGTCAGTCCTGTGCAGACGCATAGGATGCCACAGACATTTCAAATGGTAGCAAGCAAGTCTATACTCAGACAGAAGAGCTGGCCTCCAGCTGTCCTTTTGACATATAAATGAAGTCAGATAAATTGTATTTTTGAACTGAATCCCACTGTTAGAACCTGTATGAAATAACCACGTTCCTCCTAAAGTCAGCTGGGAAAACGAGGTACTTCCAGAGAAGGGTTTGTGCTGAAAATTTTACTTCAGAGCATCAGCATTATTTCCCAATTTGAAGAGGATCCAGTTCTGAAGTAGCCTACAGCTCCTGCTCTGGAGCTAATAGCCCAGGTGGGTGTCTTAAGTGCCATGTGGTTCTAGACTTCTCTGCATGATCAACTGAATCACAAAGTATTCGATGCCTAATGATGAGTAGGCAGCAGGAGACACACATGTAAGCAGTGACGAAGTCTGTGAGAAGGCTCAAAGCTCATGGGAATCCATAGGAAGCAAGCATGGGCCCCACAGACAAAGTGCTTCCCCATCTGATCAGTGATCTCAGTGATGAACAGTAGAAAGGAAGGGTGTGATGAAGTAAAATCTTTTGATATTTTGCATCCTCCTCTGTGATGCTGCCCTGAGTTGTTCCCTAGTCAGCAGTGGTCGGCTTTTGTCTAGTCAGCCTGTTCAGGACTTTGGGAAGACATTTAATTCATTCTAAATTTTGAGCAGTCAGAGTAATTCCAGTACTGGAATGCAATTCCATTAGGAAATACAAGCTTAGGTCGTAATGCTAAGTTAAATTGTTGACTTTAGCAGGTCAGCATTATCCATGCATTGCCACAGGTATTCAGTGTCTGGCCCATTTTATAAAGCTACTTAGTGGCATAAAATATTTGAGCAGATTTGGTTTAATTTTAATCACACAAAAACACTTTAAAATTTTAAAATTCTTCTATGTGCCATTCAAAATTAAGGCTTCAACTTATGTGACAAGGCATAACTATATGTTTTTCACTACAGGATATTTTTTGTGGATAAATGCATTAACGATTGTGAAGTTAGCCATATTAAATATCTCATAATTATCATAGTTATTGACTGAATGTAAATTCATTTCCTTTAGAAACTCAGATTGTCAGAGTACACTTTCAATCTTCTTAGAGTTCAAATGGAAAAAAAAAACCAAAGAAAAAAAAAGAAAAGAAAGGAATCCTAGTATTCCAAAAGTCTGATATTATTACTGCAGCAAAACTGCTTTTTGCTCATTTTAGTGTCATCCATCAGTTCAAGAGTTAATATATTTCCTGGTAATTTCAGAAATTCTCATTAACTGTCACGGTGCTGTTACAAAATATAAATTCCTGCGTTTCCCCAGCTTTCTCATGACTATATGTTGCTAACATAAAGCACTTGTATTAGGTATGTTTTGGGGGTCAGAAGTAAATTCTGAAACTAACATTATGTCAGTGTAAAGGCCCCTTTCCCCAAAGGCAAACTCCTGCCTATATTTAGTATTATCTGGAGATACCTGCAAATGTCATATATGACCTTCTGTTTTCACTTGACCACTTCAAGCTACATGCAAGGTAAATATTTAGTTAATGCTTTTCCAGTTTTATGAATCCAAACCATTTCCTTCCCAAAGCCCACCTTGAAGTCTCTGCAAATATTTCCCCGTCTGGCTGTGCAAAGAGCTTTATGGGACTGCAGTTTAATAACTTTTTTCTCACCTCTTTCAAAACATAAAGGTCATTAATGTGCTCTTTCTTCTTCTCCCTCCTGAGATAAAAATTATTCTGAGGACAAATTTAAACCAAAACCCAAAAGAATAACATGACTTGGAGTTCTAATATTTAGCTAAGGCTATTAAACTCATTTTGTTTCACCCATCCCAGAATTGTAGATATAGACTGGATTCTACTCAGCAGATGGTGAACTCTGATCTTGTCCTCTAAAGCCAAGAGGAGTTTTAGGACCACAGGAAAATTCAGTATGGAAGGGATCTCAGGAGGTCTAGAGTACAATATTCTCTTCAGAGTAAGGTCAGCTATGACAAAACATAAATTACTGGAGTGAGGACCTTCTGCTCTGGACCTCAGCTGTCCAGTTCAACAAGGGCTCAGCCCTCTGAAGTTCCAAGCTACACAATTTTTTTTTTAAATGAGTTGAGGGTGAAGAAATTCTACCAGCCCCCACAGATTTCAACAGGGAATTAGAGGTACTCAGTGGCTTATAGGCTCAACCTAGATAAAAGAATAAAGCATAGCATCTGTAGAGGAACATTTTCTTATAAGGGAATTATTATTTTTTTGTGCACTCACCAATTAAAAAGCTCTCCCCTGGGCTACCAGAAGCACTGAAAATCCTGTGAGCCTGTGTCCTTTCAGCAAATGAAGAAATACATGGGGGGCTTGCTCCAGAAAGCCAAATCAATTTCAAACTGAGTGACTCCTGAGTCTTTGTTGAATTTAGAATAAGAAAAAATAGTTGTTTCAAGGAAATGAACTATGTGATCAAAAGTACAAGCTTTAAATAATTAAAAAAAAAAGTGTGGTCTCAGCACATTTATCACTCTTTTTTCATTTTTTAAAATCGTAACAGTTTAAAGGATGGTAATGTCAGGGTCTGAATTCCACTGTGTCTCCATGAGTTGTGCATGAGAATCTACACAACACTTCATCTGTCTTATCAGCTAGAGCTACCCAATGCCTTCTTTTGATTTCAATGGAACTAATGTTAGCAAAAGATGGTTATACTGACAAAGGTGTGTCCCTTTCAGAGCAGGTACCTCAACAGTGAGACACTGAAGAGAATAGTCTCTGAACAGTCACCTTCATTTTATAACATGAAAAGGACCTGGTTTTGTAGCCTATAACAAATTTTACTAGAAAATAAAGCAGTTGTAATAAATGCTACTCCTAGAATAAATATATAAAATCCCAATGAAAATTCCCTAGAATAAAAAAAAAAAGAATGTTCCCTTATGCCTTCCAGAATTCAATAAAATATTCATTGGTGTTGAAAGGGTGGAAGGGAAAATCTCATCACTTGTGTTTGCTCTTTTTCTTAACTCTTACTTCTCATACTCTTTTCTCAAAGATAAAGGACATTTATACTGATTCCTTTATTTAATTTGAGCTTTCAAAAATGAATTTACTTGCCATTTGTAAAAAATATATTATCTGAATTTCTGTTGTTTTCACTCTGTGTCCAGGTACTTATGATGTCTTTATACAGGTTACAGCTGAAAGGCCCCAGGATAGCTTTATAAAAAAGGCAGTGGAGACCACAGAATATTTTGTCCACAAGGAGCACTGAGTCCAAGTCTTACTTGAATGGTCTGTGACTAAGCTGTGACTGTGGAAAGACATGACATGATGTAATCATGACAATGTGATGTACTAGAATTGTACGGATCCCTTCAAAAGCAAAACTAAACTGATTTTGTCCACAGTAGACTAGGAAGAAAAGAATATGTCTGCCTGAAAAGTTAGTACCCCTCTCATCTGAAGACAAGCACAGTGGCTCATCATCTCTAATCTGATGTCTAATGGGCTCAGTAATTCCTCATAAATCAATTTTTTGGCCTCAGATTTACGCTCCTTTCCTTTGAAATGCAGTGCCTCTTGATGATTTCTATTAAAACAAAGACCTGAGTCTCACAATTGAATTCATGCCCAACTGGCCAAATTCATCAAATGAAGTTGTAAACAAGAAGAGTGTTAGTGTCTGGTTCGGATTTGTGAAATAGGACATATCATTTCTTCTGGAAAACATTCCTTTCCTTAATTGGACTGACCTTAAATTTATGCACTTGTTTTAAAATTTAACATTCTTACACTGTTGCTTTAATTTTAATTTCATGTTAGATTGTAGTATACTGAAATGGTAGAGGGAAATATATGCATAAGAAGGTTCAAATGGACTAATCTAGTATTTTCCTTTCAACAAATATGCTCAGATATAATTTCTAAATAAAAAATTTCCTGAACTTTTGCAGGTAGCATACATATTCACAAAGTAAATATGATCTATTCATGTTTCTTCAGAATACTTGCAATTCTTCCTGTTTTGCTCTCTGTTCTTCACCACACAGCCAAAAAAAGTCTGAATCTACTCCCAGAAAAACTCGTGGAATTTTCACATTACTTTTCATTATAAATTTATCAAAAAATTTATGAGAAAATTTGAAAGACAGTTATCTGGTTTGGATTTCTAGAAGAAATATTTTGGAGAGAGAGATTTGAATTTTAATCCAGTTTTACAAGAACTAAGTCAAGAATCCTGTGATCAGGACTAGAAAGGCCCTGCTTCCAACCAGGTGGAGGAGAGGAAGAAAGTTTCTGAACTATGTGAATCAGACAGCCTGTCACGTTGGACACACATAAGCCTAAAGCTCTAGTAGACAGCAGTGCACAGTGTACCCTTGCCATCAAGTCATACAGTGGAAGAACCCATTTGTATTTCTGGAGTGACAAGGGGAACCCAACAGCTGTCAGTCCAATACTGACTGTATTGGGGGCTGAAATTAGACTGGCTGGGAATAAAAAAAACCCCATGTAACTGGCCCAGAGGTTCTGTGCACCGTTCATAGAGTCATAGAATCATAGAATATGCTGAGTTGGAAAGGACCCACACGCATCATGGAGTCCAACTCCTGGCCCTGCACAGGACACTCCATGAATCATGCCATGTGTCTGAGAGCATTAACCAAATGCTTCTTGAATTCTGTCAGGCTTGGTGCTGTGACCACTTCTCTGGGAAGCCTGTGCCAGTGCTCAGCCACCCTCTGGGTGAAAAATCTTTTCCTGATATCTAACCTAAACCTCCCCTGACTCAGCTTCATGCTGTTTCCTTGAGTTCTATCACTGGTCACCACAGAGAAGAGATCAGTTTCTGTCCCTCTGCTTCCCCTTGTGAGGATGTAGAAGATGGCAACGAGGTCTCCCTTCAGTCTTCTCCAGGCTGAACAGACAAAGTGACCTCAGCAGCTCCTCATACGGCTTCACCTCCACACCCTTCACCATTCTTGTTGCCCTCCTTTGGATACTCTCTAAGAGCTTAATATTTTTTTATATTTTGGTCCCCAAAACTGCACACAATATTCAAGGTGAGGCGCACCAGTGCAGAGCAGAGCGGGACAAGCCCCTCCCTCAGCTGGATGGTGATGATTCCCTGATTACCCCCAGGACACGGTTGGCCCTCCTGGCTGCCGGGGTACTGCTGATTCATATTCAACTTGCCACTGACTGGGACCCCCAGGTCCCTTTCTGTGCACTGCTCTTCAGCCTCTTTTTCCCTAGACTATACACACAATCAAAATTTCCCCTGTCTCAGGTGCAGAATCTGACACTTGCCCTTGTAAAAGTTCATATGGTTGGTGATTGCTCATCTCTCTAATTTGTTGAGGTACTCTGCAGGGTCTCATTGCCATGGGCTATCTCAGGAAAGGGTATTCAAAGGACCCAAAAGGGTACTGGTGACGTTTCAGTGTAGCTGCCTTGGAGATGGAGGAAATTAAGCACCTTGTCCAATCTCCCAGAGGAACCTTCTAATGTGGGATTGGTGAGGGTTGAAGAACAACAGGTAACAATTGCTGCCACAGTGGTGCACCAGCGGCAATATCGTATTAACCGAAACTCCCCAGTTCCTATCACTCAGCTGATGCGTTGACTGAAGAACCAAGGAGTGATCAGCAGGACTCACTCACCGTTAATATTCCCATATGGCCAGTGAAAAATTCTAATGGAGAATGGAGACTAGCAGTAGATTATTGTGGCACAGCCGAGTGCTGCTGTGCTGGACATGCTACAACTTCCATTTGAGTTGGAGACAAAGGCAGCCAAGTGGTGCCACAATTGACACTGCTCATGCATTTTTCTCAATCCTTTTGGCAGCATAATGCCGCATGCAGTTTGCTTTTACTTGCATGTCACAAAGCACACCTGGAGATGACTGCCCCAGGGATAGAAACACAGTCCTGCCATGGACTGATCCAGACTGCACTGGATCAGGGTGAAGCTCCAGAACACTTGCAATACATTGATGATATCATTGTGTGGGGCAATTCAGAAGAAGTAGTTTTTGAAAAGAGGAAGCAAATAGTCCAAATTCATATAAAACCTCTTTTGTACATTAAAAAAAGAAAAGGCCAACAGGAGATCTAGTTTTCAGAAATAAAGTGGCAAGATGGACATCATCAAATCCCAATGGACATGATCAACAAAACAAAGCTGTGTCTCCACCAATTAGTAAAAAGGAAACACAGGGTTTCTTAAGCAGTGCGGGGTTTTGGAGACTGCAGGTTCCAAATGACTGTCTGATTGCCAGCCCTCTGTATCAAGTGACCCGGAAGAAGAATGATTTCAAATGGGGCCCCAAGCAATGACAAGCCTTTGAACAAAGCAGTCACAAGACAGTTCAGTTCAGGTGATGCATGCTGAAGAGGCCCCAGTGCATAATAAATTAGCAGAAAGTGAGAAGCATTATGCCTTATTTACTGACGGATCAAGAAAGAGGTGCAACATACAGATAGGCTCATGGTTGAGGGATGGACTTGACATGAATGTGAAACTTGCACTGCAATTAAGCAAGCCAAGCAGTTAAAGCCTGTGTGGAATGGAGGAAAATGACTGAAATATAAATATAGCGAGGCCTGGCAGATTGACTCTATCACACGCCCTCAAACCTGCCAAGTACTATGTACTTACAATGGTGGAAGAAACCACTGGATGGCTGAAAACATATCCCATGTCTCATGCCACTGCCCAGAACATTAATATGGGCCTTGAACAGCAAATCTTATGGCAACATGACAACATAAAAATAATTGAATTAGACAACGGGACTCATTTCCAAAACAACCTTATAGATACGTGGGCCAAAGAGCATGGCACTGAACAGTAATATCACTTCCCCTATCATTCACCAGCCTCTGAAAAGATCAAATGATACAAATGGGCTGTTCAAGACTACACTGAGAGCAACTGTGATTGCAAAGGTGGTGGGACCTTCAAACGTATGCATACACAGTTAGCAAAAGCCACTTGGTTAGTCAACACTGGAGGATCTGCCAGTCAGACTGGCCCTCCTCGATCAAAACATTCATGTACTGTAGAAGGGAGAAAAGTTTCTGTAATGCTCATTAAAAATATGCTGTGGAAAAAACTCTGGATTATTCCTGCCTCAGGAAAAGGCAACCCCATTCATGGGACTGCTTTTGCTTAGGAACCTGAGTATACTTAGTGGGTAATACAAGAGGATGCTTAAGTTCGATGTGTGCCTTGAAGGGATTTGATTTTATATAAGAATAGCCAACAAATGAAAATGTTTTATATTAATTTTTATGTAACATTGTATATCATCACTTATATGGTGGCTGTATGCCCACCACTGCACTGGAGCCCTCATGGTGCCTTTCTCCACTTTGGATACAGGGATCTGAACCCAACTCTCTTTCAATCACACTATCAAGAGTATAGTAAAAATCACTCAGATTAATGAAAAATAAACTTTGATGAAACCACACAATCTCAGAGGTGGTGGAATCAGAACGGGTTTCAGCATGCAACAGTCCAACACCAAACACCATTTTTCCTGCTCTGAAAGGCTTTTATGACTGATGGTGTCCAAAATCATGGATCAAAAACTCAATGAACATTTTATAGGGATGGCCCATAGACTAAGTGATAACTGTGCATATATATCAGAAGACAGCAAAGGTGATGGTGGTGAACTGGGATGTATTACAAACTGTGGGACCTAGGCATGACTTAAACAGTATAGAAAAATAGGTGGACACTGTCCTGGTTTTTACTGGGAAAAAGTTGGTTTTAGTGGGAAAAAGTTGTTTTTCCTCCTTGTAGCTAATACAGTATGATGTGTTTAGATTCAGTATGATAATAAGGTTGATAACACAGTGATGTTTTGGATGTTCCTGAGCAGTACATGCCTTAAGTCAAGAATATTTCAGTTTCCCATGCTCTGCCAGTGAAGAAGTACACAAAAAACCAGGAAGTATCACGGCCAGGACAGCTGATTCAGACTTTCCAAAGAGATATTCCACACCACTGAGTAACATGTTCAGTAGGTGAACTGTGGGTTATTGACTGGAAGGAGCCAATCACTGCTTAGTGACAGGTTAGACATCAATCAGCAGGTGGTGAGCAATTGTGTTGTACATCACTTATTTCTCTTGGGTTTTATTCTTTTCTCTCTTCTTTTTATCTTATTAGTCATTATCACTATTATATCTCACTTTATTTCAGTCATTAAACTGTTCTTATCTCAACCCACGTGTTTTACCTTTTCACAGTTCTCCTCCTCATACCACTGGGGTGGGGTGTAGAGGGGAGTGAGATGTGTGGTACTTAGTTGCCATCTGGGATTAAACCATGGTAGGAAGAAATCTTGTAAAAAAGAGTGCTTTCAATGTGCAAGGAGGGTGGGAAAAGAAATTGAAGCACTTCGAATAAAATTTAGTAAAATACGTTGTTAAATTTAGTTAACATGGTGCTAACAATAATGTATTGCTGCTATTACAGTTTCATAGAATTGAGTAAGTGCTTTTCAAACATAGTACCGAAATAAAATAATTGATACTTGACTGGGTTTTGTTCTGCACACTGGCAGCACAACCACAGTTCTTTTTGATACTTTTGAATGTGAATTCTACTTTCATCTGACTGTTGATGTTGTCCACTCTACTCTGAATAAGGCTGATTTCCTGGTTACCTGGCATGCCTAAAATACATATCAGGAGAACTATTATATGATAATTAGCTATATAAGATGCTTTTCCCATTTTATAGGATCTTTGTAACTTTCAGTTATGAGTGAACGAGAAATAATTTCCAATGTTATTTTACATTAAATAGATTAAGTACATAATACTACAATTTATATTTCTAATACCAGATATTGCAGAGGGTAAAAGCTTACATTAATTCATAAAAACACTCAAAAGTTCCAACAGAATTTAGCCTACAACAGTGCTGGTACCGATACAACCCAGCTATAGCCCCCTGGTATAGCCCATTACATTCTGAGGTTATGTTAACTATGTCATAATTCTCTATAAATGTTCATATTGCACTGACACTTTTTGGTGATCTCTCTAACATTCTACCTCGTGCATGCTGATGACCTTTCTGTTCGTGTTAATGGAATATCTCAGTAGTCTCAAGTTTTATCTATTTACAAATTTATCAAATTTACTTAACTTGTCAGAGACATCAGGAAATATTTACAACCTTATATTAACTATGAAAAAATGTCTTAATATTCCAAGAAAACCTTAGTTTTGTAGCTTTTGTGTTTCTATATATCTTCAAAGCTACATCTTTTTTGCTGTGAGCTCTCTGTAGATGTTTATAACATTCCAAACGATGTGTCATCAGAGCATTAGTTGCATGAGAATATGTCTCTTGTGATCCATTGAAATGCTTAGAGGAATGTTGTCTTAGGGCCTAGATAGCTGGGAGCTATTTCTGTTTATTACTGGTTTAATTTATTGTATAAATAAACTGATTTTCTGTATTTTTCTTCACTAGGAAAGAATTATAACAGACATTCTTGTGTTTTAATAAAGATACTTTGATTAAGTCAGTGGCTCATCCTTTTTCAGTGTGAATCCTTCACACTGAATTCTGCTTTCACTTCCTCAGTCTGCATAAACAAAAGGTGAACACTGGGGCAATATTCCTCAAGTGTTGGTCAAAAGCAGAAATGTTACTAAACTTGGCATCTGTCCCACTAAAGGAGCAGTAGCAACACTTAAAACAAGGATAGAAACTCTGAATGTGTAACTCATTTCAAATAGTTAGTCATTCTTTGTGTTCTGAAATCAGAAGCTCCTAAAAGTATCCCATAACATCTTGTGGTTCAAGTATACACAGCTGGATATTATGATTTGAGGGAAAAATGTGTCACTAGAATGGAAAATGCAAGAAGTGCAAACAGCATGAATAACAGAGAGTTTTAGACTCCATCTTCCAATTAAGATAACCTTAAGAAGGAGTATCTCTGGAGAGCACTGAGGGATGAAGAAACTCTGCAAGCCTCAGACATGTTTACTAGGAAAAAACTTTACTGATCTTATCATTACAAATGAATTCTTCATTTTAATTTGAATATGATATAATTCCCAGACAGAGCATTTTTAATAGGAAGGGTCTTTCCACCTCCCCTAACATCTAGTTAGCTGCCAATGGTTTGACTTCCGTCCTCTTGCAACTGCTGACATTTGCACAATTTTCTTAATTTCTTAGTCTGACAAACAATCTTGGATTCTTGGATTGTTCAATTATGTTATCTCATTTACAAAAACGTTATCTCATTTCCAAGAATAATTCAAACAAAACCGTTTAATTTTACATTACAGAAGTGGTCCTTCCTGCTACCTGAAGCACTCACATCCTACTGTGACATCACCTGAACGATCAGGGAAACGACCCAAGATTTCATTTCTACATGACTGAGGTCTGCTCATCCCAGTGGTTGTAGGAGTACCTTTCAGATCTGCACAGTATAAAAATCACATGTAACAAGTTTGTTCTGTACAGCTCAGAGCAGGCTCTTCACATCACTATAATGTAACAGCTATTCAGGGCATGCTTAAATTAAGAAATTTCCAAATTTGTTTCTATGTCAAACTGTTATCATCCTGTCAAATGCCCACAGAACAGCTGATCCCCACAGGCCAGTCAGAAGAAGAGTGCCAGAACTCTGGTATTGAAGTGCTAGAACATTGGTATTGAAGAGTGAAGAACAAGTATAACTACATAACAAAAAACTGACTCAAAAGAAAAGAATGGGTTTCAATCAGCATTCCAGCCACCCTTCATATGTTCATACTGACAACACCTGAAGAACTACTTATCTGCTCTTGTCCAGCTGTTGGTAATTGCAAGACATCTGTAATCAAATCATGGACAGCCAACTTATTCTTATCAGAGAAATTAAAGACTGTTTCCTCTCAAAAGGGTTCTGACTGAGAAATTATGGAATTTTCAAATCTAAATGAACACTTTTGTAAATTTCTGGAGTGTTGTAGGAACATAAGATGAACTGCAATGACTTAATGGCAATTTAAACACAGGCACACAGGTTGAAGACTCTCATTAGCACAGCTGGGAACAGATAGTGAAATAAAATGTAGAACCTAGTGATTTATGACAGCATTTTCCCTATGAGAAATCCCTGTGACATAATTTAAACTGCTGTAGCCTGCATATTCCAAAGTGAAGAGGTTGCCAAAGACATTCCATTTCTTTTGCTTCCTATATATCTCTGTAACACACAAACCTATCCTGAAGCCCAATATTTTGCAATGTACCAATTCAAATTTATCAGAAGTCTGATGAGTAACATAGAAGGTAAAGAAAAAGAGCTAATAATTTATAATAATGATTATTAATAGTAGTGACTATTCTTAGGATTTGAAACTTCACATATCACAGAATCACAGAGTTGTTAGTATTGGAAGAGACCTCTGGAGATCATCTTGTCCAACCCTCCTGCCAAGGCAGGGTCACCAGGAATAGTTTGCACAGGAACGCATCCAGGTGGGTTCTCTCCTCCACAGAGGAAGAATCCAGGACCTCCCTGGTCAGCCTGTCCCAGTGTTCTGCCACCCTCAATGTAAAGAAGTTCTTCCTCATGTTGAAGTGAAACTTCTTGTGTTTTAGTTTATGGCCATTGCTACTCATCCTGTCGCTGGCCACCACTGAAAAGAGTCTGGAAAAAGATCCCCTCTCAGTCTTCTCTTCTCTAGACTAAACAGGCCCAGCTTCCACAGTCTCTTATCATGAGAGAAATGCTACAGACCCCAAATCATCTTTGTGGCCCTCAAAATGACCCTCTCCAGTAGCTCCTTGTCTTTCTTGTACTGAGGAGCCCAGAACTGGACACAGAACTCCAAATGTGGCCTCACTAGGGCTGAGTAGAGAGAGAGGATCATGTCCCTCAGCCTGCTGGCCACACTCTTCCTGATGCACCCCAGGGTACTATTGGTCCTCCTGGCTGCAAGGTCACAGTTGAGCTCATAGTCAACTTGTCATGCAAGAAGACACTCAGGTTCTTCTCAGCAGAACTGCTCTCTAGTAAGTCAACTCCCAACCTGTACTGATACTTGAGGTTATTCCTCCCCAGTTGCAGTACCCTACACTGGCCCTTGTTGAACCTCATTCAGTTTCCACCCAATTCTCCAGCCTACCAAGGTCTCACTGAATGGGAGACCTTTCGACAGTGTCGAAAGTCTTGCTGAAGTCAAGGTAGATAACATCCACTGCTCAGCTCTCATTGACCGACCCAGTCATGTCATCATAGAAAGCTAACAAATTGGTCAAGCATGGTTTCCCCTTCATGAATCCATGCTGACTACTCCTGATGACCCTTTCTTCCACGTCATGGTGATAAGCTCCAGAATGACCTGTTCCGTCACTTTTCCAGGGATGGAGGTGAGGATGACTGGCCAGTAGTTTCCTGGGTCCTCCTTCTTGCCCTGTCAAACTAGTCTTTGTTAAACTGACCTTTCTTTGTAAGCAATGATGACTAAAAACAACAGATGAGTTACAAATTTTAAATCATAGTAAATAAAAAGTGGAAAGTGCAGAGCTAGTATTTTATCAGAAGTAACTAAGTGTTATAGTCAATAGTCAAAACTGCAGGAAGCACATGCAACTGAGGGTAATTAATGGCTATGTTAAGATATGTGCATTTTACAACTGCGATGTGTGAGTGCGGCGTAAGAAAGCATATCAGCCATTTTCAGTCTAGTTAGTATGTGTATGAAATACAACAGTGCCCTGGATCACAGGCTTCAGTGGAAGACAGCAGAAAGTATACAGATGCTGGTTCTCCAAACTCATCCAGTTTGCACCGCTGTTATCTGTGTGGGTAATGTGGCAGTGCTCTTCTTGTGCTACAGTCAAGTCTACAGCTGCACTGAAGACATGCTCTTATTATAGGCCCTATGCAATATTGCAATCAAACCTCACAATTTCACAGCAGACATACCTTAATACTGTCATTCAGCATGCTCAGTGAGACTGTTTTACATGCCAAGGGACTGGGAAGAAACTCCCTGCCTCAGGTGTCGCACTGAACTTGATCCCTTCAGGCACCTATCTCTTTCTCCATGTTTCTACTTGTAGTTATCAATTCCTAATGGTGGGATGTGGTCTCTTCTCACAAGAACAGACAGTCTTGTTACGTATTTTATTTGCACCATATGGCTTTGTAGCTCTATCCGGGAAACATACAGGCAACTTCAGAACAAGTGAAAATAAAACAGGCTGTGGAAGCAGTCTCCCACTCTTACTCGGCAGATCCCTTCCACAAGAAAATGTCACTCAGGATTGTAGCTGTCAAGTCAAATGGTGGCCCATGCAGTCCCAGGTGCCAGGCACTGAGCATGTCTGTGTATGTTGGGAAATGAGGAGTGCAGGCGTCCTGTGCAGCTGCTCCACAGTCAGCTGCCGGAGCAGCTTCTTTGTCCTGAGAGAAACGCAGGGCTGTCTTTGCCGTTGGAGAGAATAAGAGGTGGGGGAAAACTGTGCTCTAATAGTACAACTCAGTTTCCTGCAAATTCCTCTGAACTGAAACAAAAATGTTATGTCCTGAAGCCTATCTGGTATTGAACTCTTTAAGTTTTTTGGCAATAGATAAATAATGAGCACAGTCCTGAACTCTGCTTCTGAAAATGTCTATAAGAGGACATCAGCAGAAATGAAGGGTGAAACTCTCAGCTTGGTTTGTGTATTTCAGAAAGCTTGAAAGGCAAAAGTAGTGTCCAGGATTCATACATATATTTTTGTTTACATATACATAAACTTATTAAATTCATATAAGGCTACAAATAATTACAAAGACAGATGAGGAAAAAGGGTAAAAATAGAGCCCTTCCCTCTTTTGTTGGAAAAAGACTGTGGCTTGCAGGATTTGACAAAGTTTTGTAGACTTTCCCTTTCTAGCTGAGATTTGGCAGAGGATCCCTTTGGGGCAGTAGTGGTGAAGTTGGGTAGCACTGACCTCTTTTCTTCCTTTCCTGGGATGAGACAATGTTTGGAATCCCTTTGCTCTGACTTAAGGGCACTGCATGAGGAGTACTGTTAATTCTTTCTCTTGGTCTCAGGGACAGCAGCAGCATCTGAATTTCTTGCACTTCCTCATGAGCCTCTGGCACTTTAACATTTATTCAGAGTTTGGTTGACCTCTGCTGCCTTTGTTTATCTTTAAAGTTCATTTCTGTGCAACTGTCGATACATTCCTTTTGGAACTGTGAAATAAGAAGCCTTAGGTGACTAAAAGGATATTTGTAACTGTTCAGTCAAGTGTGGGTGTGATTTCAAAGATCTTGCTGTTTTCGGTTGACTTTTTACTAATATTGCATCTATTTTCATCTACATCTTTGGAAAATACATTGCATTTTCTAACCACTTTACCTTGTGGTTCATGAAGAAAGTTATAAGGTAGAAATACAGGTAGTTTTGAGGGTCAAAATTTATCTCAAAAAATACATTTGGAGCAATCTTTTGATTATCCTTCAATCCTTTGATTTTATAATCTTACAATCAGTCTTTCCCAGATTGATTGAATGGTATCATCATAGAGCAGAAAGTAAACCTTAAGTTGTATAAAATATGCTGCAGAAGTTGTATAAAATATGCTGCAGAAGAAGTGCAGATATAAATGCAACAGTAATTGAGCCCTGAGATTGAGGTTAAGTTCTAGAAGAGCTCCGAAGGAAATAAGGGAACAACGTGGGTCAGTTTAATTCTCTACTGAAAAGAGACATGACTGTTATCTAATTTGTCACATTATACATGACATTCTCTTCTGAATAGAGATGCAGGAGTTGTAGTACCAGCTCTGTTCTTGTTTGCCAATTATATGTCAGTACAGTAGCATGGTAAGTCTAATGTAAACATTTTAGGGTGTCTTTTCCAGTTTAGAATCACAAAAAACCCACCATGCTTGTGCTTTACCTTTTTCAGTCCCACACAGAAGTCAATCAGCAACCTCAGGTAGGGTGCAGTAAGCTCAGCTGTTCTAACTCAAAAAAAGACTCATTCTGTTCTCTAGGGGAGACATGTAGGCTATCATAGCATGATAGATGAAAAAGGACATATTTGTTTCATAAAATTACAATTTTATCCTCAGAAAGTCTTGCCTTTCAAAACTGTGTTAGCAATGTAAAGCTCCGTTTTTCTCCTTGGCTGCTTTTTACTGTCAGAGGAATCAAAGAATCAAGTGTAGCCCAGCTGATAATTCGCAAAAATCTTTTGCCAATCACGAAACATAGCTCAGCTGTGGGCAGCCGTGCTGTTCAGCATCAGGGGATGTCTAGGATGTACCTCATAGGCAACTGTGATAATCAAACCTGGAGGTGGCGTAGTCACAAGTCTCACTCCTAACCAAGGAGAGTCACAATCTTCACTCTGAAATTAAAAAAAAATTTGCTGTTCCTGATGACTTGTGTCAGCTGGTTGCTGCAACCCCTGGGGACTGAGCAGATGTCTTAGGAGATTCAGCTCACCAGCACCATGCCAGCCAACTCCTCCTTTCAACAAGGTGCACATCAGGGACATTTTCTGTTTTACCAGACTGTGCAGACCACCTGTGCCTGATCTATCTGCCAACCATATTCATCTTTTTTAAATCAGAGTACCTCTAATTACATTCTCATACAAATATTTGGTTAGGTTTATGGCTTTTCCACCTCATATGACTGCTCATATTATTGGATGCCTTCTGCTTTTTATCCAACTATATCCTTTTCTAGCACAGACAATTCTCTTTGATCTCTTCTCTGTCTCCCTGGTATTTAATCTGATTTTTTTCTTTTAATTTTTGGTTATATTCACACTTCCCCCCCACCCCTCGTGATATTTCTATTCTTCTCTTTTCCGTTTCTATGTCTGCATCCTCACAATTCTCTTTTCTCTCTTCTCTTTCCTGCTTCCTTTTATTTCTCTTATTTCTCCTACAGAGAAACTAACAGGTCACCCTTGGGTCTAGTCCTGTTTAATATCTTTATCAATGATCTGGACAAATGCACCCTCAGTGGGTGTCTAGATGATACCGAGTTGGGCATGAGTGTTGACCTCTTGGAGGGTAGAAAGGGTCTGCAGAGGAGGGTAAGAAGGTTATGCAGAGGGATCTGAACAGGCTGATTGATGAGCAAAGGTCAGTTGTATGAGGTTTAACAAGGTGAAGTGCTGGGTCATGCACTTGGATCTCAACAAGCCCTGCAGCACTATTGGCTGGGGAAGAAGTGGCAGGAAAGCTGCCTGGCAGAAAAGGAACTGGGGGTGCTGGTCGACAGCCACTGAACATGAGCCATCGGTGTGCCCAGGTGGCGAGGAAGGCCAATGGCATCCTGGCCTGTATAAAAAATATTGTGGTCAGCAGGACAAGGGCAGTGATCGTCCCTCTGTACTCAGCACTGGCGAGGCCACACGAGTCCTGTGCCCAGTTCTGGGCCCTTCACTGCAAGAAGGACATGGAGGGGCTGGAGCAGGTCCAGAGAAGGGCAACGAAGCTGGTGAAGCATATGGAGCGCAAGTCTTCAGGAGCAACTGAGGGAGCTGGGGGTGTTTAGGCTGGAGAAAATGAAGTTCAGGAGAGATGTTATTGCTCTCTGCAATAGCTGAAAGGACATTGTAGCAAGGTGGGGGTGATCAGTCTCTTCTCCCAAGCAGTAAGTGATAGAACAAGAGGAAAGGGCCTCAAACTGCACATGGGGAGATTTAGATTGGATATTAGGAGAATTCTTCACTGAATGAGTTGTCAACCACTGGAACTGGCTGCCAAGTGAAGTGGTTGAGTCAATATCCCTGCAGGTATTTAGAAAATGTGTAGATGTAGTGCTTAGGGACATATTTTAGAGGTGTACTCGACAGTGCTTGGTTAATGGCTGGACTCAGTGATCTTAGAGGTCTTTTCCTACCTATGATTAACAATTTCTTGTGTCCTTCTTCTTGATCATATTGTTAGCACTACATCGTGGTGTTGGATTAATCTATTTTTCAGTGACATTTCCAGGCAGAGAATTTAAATCAAACTAATTAATCTACTATGAATATAATTCTGTGATAGGAATTCTTTCATATGAAGTTCTGACAAACCCCAACCTTCAAATCCAACTTTTTTAGTTTAAGACAAATGCTGAATTTACGGTTAATCCCCTCCCACTCTTACATCCCACTTCATTAAACACCTTTCCTGTGCTTAAAGTCACTACAAAAGTTTTGTCCCTGAACTTCACAGTGCTGAGTCTAGAATTAGTAGATTTTTTTTTCTACTTCTGAGAAACTGTTTAGTCTGTGAAAAATATTTTTGTTTTCAGGCTAATTGAAGAAGGATATTGTCTTGTGTCCTATTGTCTTGCGCACCTACCATATGCACCTGCATGTGGTAGGTGCACAATCTCTAATTCATAATCCCTGAAACAAACCAGAAACTTAAAGAGTTCATTGAGTTTGTTGAAATGTTACCCACTTTTGAAACTCCTTTACCAAAAGCAGTAGCTAGAATAATAATTTTCCAACAAATATTTTCCTTTCTCTTGAAAGAAAACAAAACACTAGCAATAGTTAGGTAGATGTCAAATTTTATTGCTGGTCCTTCAGTTTTCTGATGTCAATAATTTAAAGGGGACATTGAATTTCTGTAGTTTTAGTGGATCTCTAAAGGACTTAGCAAATGGATGGTGGTCAAAAAAGCTGCATAATACAGCCTAAGCTCATGTGAATGACAAATCTGGGTGTCTGTGTCCTTTCAGAAACCCCCAGAGTCCTCATATGACAGGAGTGAGATTAGCTGTCGTCTTTAAATCATTGAAGCTTGAGATCAAAAAAGGCTCCTAATCTTAACAATTCTTTTCCTGCATATCTTGGTGTAGTCATCAAGGTCAAAACCTGCAGCTATAGTGCTTGTTCCTAATATGATAGTGAAGGAAGTTGCAAATGGATGAGCAGTGCAAGCAGGGAAATGGAGAAAAAAATCTGGGTCTTGCAGACAAGGGAACACAAATCTTCATATATTCTATGTATATTGCATATTGAAAACAGAGTTTAAACATCGTCCAATTACTGAGTAATAGATCAGTTCAGCTTTTTTTCCTGCTATCAACATTTCTTAACATTTACTCTGCCCTACTCTGTTCTACCTATTTAAGTTGGCCCAGGGTTTTCTCTCATCCTGTTGTTCTCTTTTATTATATTGTGTTTTATTATAAAAAACACAGCACAATAAAGGGCAGTTACAATTAAATTATTATCTTTATTACCAGTGGCTGCTTGGCACCACGAAGATTGCTTTCTGATAGCCCAGGTGCATACAAATGTCTTCTAGAGAGCTCTACCCCTCACTCTGCATGAAGGCTGCCTGTGCCTGAGCCAGTTCCCAGACGACACTCATCAGCAGAGGAAAGAAGAGAACCCATGTGCCATTACATTAGGTTGAAACAGCTCTTCAAGACTTAATATTTATTGGAAAACCATGTTTTCTATTTTGAAGTCTTCCCCATTGAAGGAGAAGGGCTGGGCCAGGCATTACATGTCTAAGTGGTGGTTTTGTGGTAGAGTAAATGTTTAAAATGTAATGATAGGGCTAATAAGCCACTCTGAGCAAAGCTTAACTACTCCTTTGCATGTGCCTATAGTTCACTTTTCTCATTCCTTCCATAGAAGCAAGCACTGAATTAGGAAGATTAAAAAAAAAGCACATTTCATGCTGCAGGGGCCAGTAAATGTATCTCTTTTGTTGAATGAATATAGCACTGAATGTTCTTTAGATTCCTGTGGCTGAAATTCATAGTAGTCCTTTAGTACAGTGGTTTCCAAAGTGTTTTGATCAAGGTAAAGTCTTTTGAGTACATATTCCTAATATATCTACATTCATTTATTTGTGAATTATGTGCATGTACACTGTCCTATATACAATGCACATTCTAAATCACACACAAGAATAGAAATTTTAAAAAGGATGAGATAAAGATTAAATAAACACTGTTTCAAATTTTTAAAATATTCTATCTTTCTTATTAATGTCACAAAAAATATTCTTGTCATGCACCCCAAAGGATTATCTTGCACACTCCCTTGGATGTGTGCAACCTCCCACACACTTTGGAGACCACTGTTTTAATGGATGTCCTAGAGTGTACTGAGTACCTTCTCAGTAGCAGTAGTAACAGTAGTAATCTGGCCACAGACAAGACACTTGATTTTAACAACACATTCACATGAATTTTTCAGTCTTTCAGGTCTAATTCATCTTCTTCTTTGAGTCTTCTGGAATAACTGCGGCTGGTTTGAGTTAAAAACATTGTTATTATGGTATTAGGAAGTGATGAAGTAACATCACATTAACTGGAATTTTTCAGTCTTTCAAGTCTAATTCATCTTGTTCTTTGAGTCTTCTGGAATATCTGTGGCTGGTTTGAGTTAAAAACACCATTATTATGGTATTTAGGAAGTGATGAAGACTTGACTGTAGCTGTCTGCTCACTTCCTTTTGAAGTGAATCACAGAAATTAAATAAGATAGTGTTTGTCATTTATTTAATTGTTTGGAAATGACTGTTCATTAAAAAGTACTGGAAGAAGGCTGATGTATTTGCAGTATTGATTTCAGTACATGAATCAACATTGTTATCGGAAACACTCTTGGATTTAGACCTGAACATACAGTATGCTAATTAACTATGAGCCTAGCATAAACATTACTATTAATTAAAACCTACCTTTTAAATTCTGAAAATATTTTAAAATTTTCTTTGGTCTTCCAAATTTAAATATTTATGTAAATACTGTAAAGCACTGTGCTTTTCTGTTTGTTTTTATGAAGATCAAACATTTGAACCCCACAGTTTTGCAAGGAGTGGAATACAGAAGGAGAGCAACCACCTCCAGAACTGTTCTTCCCCAAAACAAGACTTTGAGGGTGACCTGGGCTGGACTGAACTGCTGCTGTAAAGAACAGACCTCAGTCCTCTGCTCTGCTGTCTCTGATGCACACGCCACTGTAGCACCAATCTTCCACAAAAACTCCAATCTCAGAACTTTGACTTTTCAGAAAAAACACCTTTAACATTTATACCAAATAATTACAGTTGTAATCAATAAGTTTAAAAAGCCTAGTCTTTTAAACTGATTTTTTTTTGTTTTCTATGCATCAGAAAATAAAATGTAGTGTTCAGCTTCCTATTTTTCTCACTATAATTGCTGCATCTCCATCTCCATCCCCCCTGCCAAGTTCTAGTGGTTTGCAAATGCCACAGCTGCCCTTAGGCATAATTAGGGAGCTGCTGAACCCCAACATGTAGGAAAACATGGATAGCAGAAAGTTCATTGAAAATCTCTCTCCCTGTTTGAACCAAGTAACACATAAACCATGTAAACAACTTACATGTAACTGTTCTTATTATGCCACATTTCTGACACTGTTGTTTTTAACTTCAATAGTTTAAAACTATTAAAGGAGTAACCTCTCTGCCTTGCAATAGTGACACTATCCCTCATTTAAAAGCTAGAAGCTGTAATCTTGCAAAATTAAGGAAACCTCCTGATGATTCCATTGGTGGGACAGACACTTATTCATTCTTCTCTTGATTTTTGTCAGTGAAAAGATATTCACGCTTCTCTAGAGCCTCTTCAACAGCAAAGAGCCTGATCCTACTCATGCTTAAGTAGAAGAATTCCCACAGAGTTAATTGGAAATGGAGAGTAGACCATGGTCAAAAGTACTGTAGTGTACAGACATCATAATAGCATCTAGCTGGCAAGAAGATTAGCAAGCACATCTGTTCTGAACCATTAAAATGATATAAAGAAATTACCTTTTTACCACCTGCAGGACAGTAATTCCATACAATCATTACAGAGTCATTAAAAGTTAATGTAGAAAAAACACCACTGTGGGAAATGCAATCTTCTTCTGTGTTTACTAGATACTCTAAAAATGCAAGGAGAGAACAGTCTGAAAACTATTGTGTCAGATGATTATTCCTTGTCTCCAAAACATTTGTCTCACATATTTCTTATGTCACAGGTTAGACTACTTTCCACATTTTCAAGACATAATGACAATTTTCATGTTGGACATAACATGCACAGGGCAGCAGGATTTGGTACCCCGGTTGAGGAGATATTCTTGAACAGTGGTATAGGCATCTGAATGTCAGTTTTTGAAATGTTTATGTTCAAAGTAGAAAAATCAAGATGGCTATAAGCAATATGGACTTAAGAAAGATGTAGTACAATTGGGGAGGGGACATAATTATATTAGGATCAAAGAAAGAATAGAGAGAAAAAATAATGGAGTGCAAAGGAGGACTCTAATGTTTTAGATCAAAATAAGAGTTACGTATTAAATGATGTAACAGAGAACATTGTGATTAAATACTGGAGTATTTGCTTATAATCCTTCATTACATAGATAACATGAATTAGAAGGAACTACAAAGGAAAGGGAAAGAAGAATTGCTTACAGATGTGTTCATCTGCTCTGAGGGACAGAAAGTTATGGATGACAGACCAAGCTGGAAGACATATATGGAAAGCACTACTTGTTGACTTTGTTAAGACTTCGAACATTGTCCCCCAATGACAGTTTTGTAAACAAACTATGGAAATACAAGTTTGGACAAAAACATCGGGAGCAGGAAAGCTCCATGCATATGGGGAAAACGATATCTGATGTAGAATCACCAGTATGGCCCTATTAATTGGAGAGTTACATGGTGTGGGGTGTTTTTGTTAATGACTGAAAGGAGAGGATAGAAAGTCTTGTTCATTTCAAATAGGATTAGAGGCAAAGGATCTGCATGTACTTTGGAAGGAAAAAAAAAGAATGAAAAATGAACCTGGCAGATTGGAGGAAAGGTTTGAAATCAAGAGCATGTAATTTAAGAGGAACAAGCTCTGGATATTATAATGATTTCATTTAAAAAGCATGTGACATTGTGATGTATAAAAGGGAGTACATTTTAACTGTCAAAATATACAGCATGAAAAATGTGTGAAGTAGTCTTTTAAATATAACAAAATACACTTGGATTATTTTTTCCATATGTCAAGAAAGATTCATGGGAGGTGTAATCTCCACAAAACAAAATCCAGAGCAAAAGAAGTGGTCAGGAATATTGAAAATATAATTGACACAGAAAACCAGAAAGATTTGCTATGGAGAAAACTGAAGTGTGACATACTATCTATGAAATATGATCTATATTATTTAAGTGCTGATTGTGAAAAATTCAAATGCAGCAAGTTGTTCCCCACATCTACTGAGGAGAGTACAAGAAAGTATACCTCAGTTTCAGCAAACAGTAGTGAGGTTGGCTATCAGGAAAACAGTCAATTAGGATAGTTGACTCCCAGCAGATGCTTTTCAGGGAAGCTGTGAAATTCCCATCAGTGGAACTTTTAAGGCATTGGTTAGTCAAACATCAGTCAGGGACAGTACTGATGTAATCAACTCCTCCTTCAGTTAGAATGGTGGCTGATGTCTCAGGACCCTTTGCCTACCATCCTATGGCATAGCAACTGCCTGGAAGAAAGTAATTTGTCCAATTCATAATAACAATGCCAAAAAAAAAAAAAATCAGTGTAAAGGCCTTCTCAAGGCCACATAAAACACCTTCCTGGTGGTGTTAATTTCAGCAGCCAAATCTTGCACTAACTTCAGAGGGTCAACCTTCAGAAGGGTTGGAAATGGCTGATACTGGTCTGGAAAGTAGAGTGCCAGATAATCAAAAAAAGCATTTAAAAATGTATAATTTAAAAAATGTCAGCGAAAGGTAAAGCTACAAATGCAATAAACTAATCAAAGGAAATAGATACTTCTGTAGCAAAATCTGGTCTTATGTCATTTAAATACACAGGCAAAAAGCCAATCAAGTATTCTGTGAAGCCACTGAGGGATATACAGAAAGTGGGAAGTAAGTTAATGACGTTAGTATTGCTCTGAGCCTGAATAAATTCTCTGCTTTCGTCTTCATGAAATAAGCCAAAGGTCAGATTCTGAGGATTGGGATATTTTCCCAAGTGGGAGGGAAGGGAATGGAAGCGTTGGAAGACTTTATAAGTACATCAAAGCAGAGAGGCAATTAGAGCTGATAAAAGTTCACATAGAAGCAGATACAGATAAATTGCATCCCAGATTTTTTTTTAACTTAGCAAGATGTAGTAAGATATAGAGATTTCCAGCTCTTAAGATCTAAGAAAGCATAATATAAATATAGGATTCAAAAGAACAGAGATTCAAGAACCAAATCAGGGCAGCCATGACATTGAAATTTATTTATTTGATGATTTCTATGTTTGTTTATTTATTGTCTCACTGAGAAGTAAGGGAAAGACTCTGTAATAAAACTCAGGGAGGTGGGTTATACATAGATGAAGGAATGACATAACAGTAAGCATTGATCTGAAATCATCACTGCAGTGTTTTCCAAAATAATTTGCACAGTCTCAGGTGTTTGTTACTCTTGAGGTTGTTTTCTTAGTATCTTATACTTCAATGAAACATATCTGAGTTATTTGCTCTAGAAGTCTGACAGAAGATAATCCACTGATAACCTATTATGATGATTTCAGATGTCGTTTGTTCATACCATTTTAGCTTTCTTGAGTGAATGAGTTAAGTAACATTTGCTGTCTTCTTCAGCCTATTCTAGCTTTGCTCAATTGGCCCATCCTATGCAGGATATTACTATGTTCTTTATAAATCAAAATCAGGGAGAACAGCTAAGAGGAGAGAGTTAAAAAGAAGTCTGGGATTTTCCAGATAACATCAGCTGGTGTACTGCCCAGTGCATTCAGCATAAGGGACTACACTGATATAAGGAAAGAAACTGGGAAACTTAGCACCTATTGATGTCTTCATGTGAGCAAGCATAGACACTGTGTTGTGCTCTTTTCTTTAAGTGGGACAGGTGTGCTTTGTGTATAGCTCACAAGTGTATATTCTATTTCCAATATTACTCATAATCTTTTAGTATTTCTGCTCCTTCACCTATGACACCTTGTAACCTGCTGGAAACAACCTTTCAGTTAATGAAAAGTCAAGGCTCATCAGATGTTTAGATCCAGTTACATGTTTGACCACAAAATGGGAGCACAGAAATAATTATTAAAACATTTCTATTTATAAATGATCTTCTGAATACCAAAAAAAATAAAATAAAATAAAATAAAATAAAATAAAATAAAA